>JADRCD010215487.1:0-18417 GCA_019843815.1 Montemys delectorum
ACACACACACACACACACACACACACTCACACACACTCACACACACACTCACACTCACACACACACACACACACACACACACTCACAAGTTTGAAGAATGTTGGGTATGTTTTAAGTTGTTCCAGCTTGTTTTAAAGCTGGAAGTAACATCAATCCCATTTTTCTTCTTTTTTTGTGTCTCTATATCTTCTTAGATTAGTAGTTCTTTGTTTCTGAAACTAAATTTAAAAAGGCACTGAGCAGGAGGGCAGCCATAGTACAGGCAGAACAGGGGCTCAGCGTCCCTGGTGGCTGCTGACCTAGGCTTCAGTGGCCTCTGCTTTGCAGATCCAGCCCGTCGGTCTTGGCTTTTCTCCCAGCCTGAGATCAGGGCTGTGGAGAAGGGCTCACAGTAAACAGTTGTCCAAGCAGGAGACACCTCATCCTTATGTACAAATGAGAAGAAAGGCGAGAGAAGGCACCTCTCAAGACAGGCCCATGGAGCCACCACGGCTCCAGACTCTTCCCTGACAGGTAACAGGACCCAGTTATAGGTCAGAAACTGTAGTGAGTACAGCTTTATTTTCAATGCCCATTTCCCAGGCCCCATGCACATCACCCTTATGCATGAACAACCACCCTTCACCTCCCTCAGGAGATGATATAAAGGTCTAGATGGCACCCACTGAAAAATACCCCTGGTCATGTTCCCCGAGGATTCACCTTGACTCCCTTAATGCTTACTTTGGTTTGTCTCCCTCCAGTAACCGTTTTCTCCCCCATGGTATTTAAAAATTAGCCCCAAGTCATGTCACATGGTGCCACCCACCCTGGAACTTTAGACAACCTCAAGCCTTTGAGTCCTTTGGAGGTTTGGGAATGTTGCCCCCTGCCCTATCAAAACACAAACACAATGTCCTGAGGCATTAGGAGATGTTTCCAGGAGGTTGAAACCTGGCTGTGGAATGCTTCTGTGTCCAGGGAAATCCCAGAGACCCCACTCAGATCCCGTGCCAATGGCCTGCTGTACAGAAGTTGCTCTTAGTACAACTTATTTTTCTAAAGCCATACTTTAAAGCAGGCACTGTGCTAGGAGTTGAATATGTTTCCATTGAGATTATGTCATCCTTACAACCATCCAAATGTAATGGTTACTCCACTTTTACAATAAGACATGAACCGGGGCTGGAGAGGTGGCTCAGCACTGACTGCTCTTCCAAAGGTCCTGAGTTCAATTCCAAGCAAACACATGGTGGCTCACAACCATCTGTAATGGGATCTGATGTAATGGGATCTGGTGTGTCTGAAGACAGCCACAGTGTACTCATATACATAAAATAAATAAAATCTTAAAAAAAAAAAAAAAAGACATGAACCAAGAGTTACGGGGCCACCAATCGCAGGAAAATGAAGCCTGGAGGCGGGGTTCAGAGCCTCAGCAGTCAGAGCTGCTTGTTCTCTGTAACAGTTGCTGCCTTCTGATCCCTTGGTTACTTAGCTCAGTACTTACATCTTCCTCCCAAACTGCTTCCTGCCGGGACTTGTGTGTCCCAGATCAGATATTTCTCCCTCCAAAGTCTTTTAAACCTTCTGGCTTGCACCAGGTAGCCCATCTCACCTGGCAGCGCTGTGTCCCCTGACAGGCCCAACCACAGCTCACCCTCGCACATTTATCCACTGTGCAAGAGGGAACGAAGAGGATTCAAACGCAAAGTATTTCCACTTCTGATAAATACGATGTGCAAACCAATAAAAAAAAAAAAAAAAAAAACCCACGGCAGCTTCTCTTCTTTGAGGAACGTGGCTCCAATTCATCAGAAAGACCTCAAAGGGTGCATGGCACTGGAGAGGGAAGAAGAGAACGTAGCAGATCCCAGGTCTAGGTGGGATCCCGAGAGCCAGACCGATTGTGATGGTTACATACCAGTGGAAGGAGGCCAGTGGGACGAGATCCCAGTGTGCAGCATGCTGGGGACAATTTAGAACAGATGGAACATGAACAGTCTTCTTTCCTGATTATTGGTGTCTTCAAGGGGACAAACCACTGTTATCTGCCTGGGAATATGTGCTTGGCCTAGCAGAGTGGGCAGCACTCCTTGGAGCCTACTCAGGAGCCTGGAATCTGTCTCCCAATCTCTCATCCTGAGATTAAGTCTTAACATGTCACCTCCAACAGACCTCCAGTTTCCAACATCATTGGGTCTCCACCCCCACCTCTGCAGTGTTCCTGCATTCCCTCTCCTTGGCCTCCATGCCTTCATATTGCCCCTCCACTCCACCTTCCCTGTCACCACCAGAGTGATCTACCTATCTGCTCAGGCCGTACCTCTGGCCCTGGAGGCAAGGGGACATGAAGAACGCTGTAGAACAGCAGTTCCAGGGCTGTGAGCGGGCATCCCTGTCCCCCTCTCCCCTCTAGCTTCCCCTTTCATTCTGATGCATGCATGAACAGAGGTCCCCAAAGCAGGTCACAGGGCATCATTGTGGGGTCGTTCAGGACATTTGAGTAGTTCTCCCCTCTGCCCATCAGCATTGTTCCTTGGTTTGGAGAAGGCTCTTGAGCATTCTAGCCCTTGCCTCAGCAGGAAAGATGGTTAGCCAGAGGTGCCAGCTGGTCCCATGGTCCTACTCATGGCTCCCTTAGCTCTCTGGGTTATCGTCCTGGAAACGCTGTGCATGAGATGGAAGTTTCTTTGCAAAATTTCTTGAAATTTTTCATTGACTTTGTAGCTTCTGTTTTCTCAACATTCTGATGACTGGATGGTCCATCCCCTCCTGCCAAATATAGAAGGTGACCGTATTCTAACTTTTAATTACAAGTGTTACACACACACACACACACACACACACACACACACACACACACTCCTGAAGCAGCAGCTGGGGAGGCCATGGCAGTGGACTTCTGCCTCAGTACCACACTCCCACACTGCTCACCTCTATCCTTGGGACCGCTGTCATCTAACAAAGCACATCCCCTCCGATATCTGCTCTCCCATCTCTCCATTCCTTCCCACCCTCTCTCTCCTCCTCAGTTCACCTTCCCCGGCTCCTGTCAGCTCCTGACTGGGTCACTGCTGCTCGCTAAGCTCCATTGCAGAAGCTGGGAAGATGAACCCTGAACAGAGGAGGGGACAAAAGATGGAATGTGGAATGCACACATGAGAACCAGCCACCTTCTTGCCGTGGGGAATTTAATCTCAGCTGGCACATCTAGCCACAACCACACTTGTCTGTTTCCCAGGCCTGAGTTATAGCAAACCTCTTCTTTCTTTCTTTTTTTTTTTGGGGGGGGGGGGGTATGCTAGTTGTAAGAAAACAGTAAATGAACTTTTAAACTATTTGCATAAAAAGGTTTATGGGGCTGGAGAGACAGTTCAGTGGTTAAGAGCACTGGCTGCTCTTCCAGAAGTCCCAGGTTCAATTCCTAGCACCCACATGGCAGCTCACAATCATCTGTAACCCATTTCCAAGTGATCTGACACCCTCACACAACACAAACACAGGCAAAACACCAATGCACATAAAATAAAAATAAAATTGTTAAGTTGTTAAAACTGTTAATTTGTTAAATTGTTAAATTTAATTGTTAAATTAATTTAAATTAGTTTAAATTGTTAAAAAGGTTTCTGGAAGTTAAAACTCTGTGCACTACTGTGCAAAGAATATTTGAGAAGGACTCCTAGTGTCTCTTCACAGTAAACTTCTAGGCGCTAAGGTAATTAGCCCTGTTTCCTTTTTGGCTCCCTAAAGAAATGGTGACAATTGAGACTCTTTCAAGCATGGATTCTAAGCATTCATCGGCCCCTTTGGCCTCTCACATCCCAGAATAGAAGCGGCTGTGCACAGAGTTCAAGTACTCCTTCAGCACACAGTTGCTTCTGCGTTTCTGTGCTTTCTTGGCAGGGGTCTTATTGGTGTTACGGCTTCTATTTTTCCTAGCGTCGTTTCTGATGCATGGATTTTTCTTGGTCTTCGAGCTATTTATAAGACCTTGAGGAACACAGTAGATGGTAATTTTAGTAAGAATTCTTTCTATCTAAAAGGGGAAAATAATTCTCCTGAGTAAAATCATATTTAGAAGTTGCAGCGAAGCGTAACAACCGAAGTGCCGGAGACCCAGATGAGCGGCACCAACAGCTGCCCTTACAGCCCAGTTAGCTAGCGGGAAGTGCTGACAGAGACAGGAGGCTGTGGGTGGAAAATGCAAGTTCAAGCATCATGTGGAGCAACCTGAAACATCCCACCAACCCTGCCCCTAGGAGAGGTAGCTTCTGTCCAAGAGGCCACTTAGCCCCTGGCTCTCATTTCATGGAGGTTTCGCCATTGTCTCCTTTAACCCTCACTAGGTCGAGTCCCAGCTTGGAGCTGAGGATGTGCAGCTCAGTGAACCCACAGGATCCTCCACATCCATTCCTGCCCATATGTCAGGCAGAGGCTCAGTTCCAAGACCAGTAACCCAAATCTGTACCTGCCTGTATTTTGCCATGGCCATCCTACTGGGGATGGAACCCTCCCCCAAATCCAAGGGAGGAGCTAATGGCTTGAAATGAAGACTTGGGAAGAATAATAGTTGCCTCAAAATCCACACTCCTTCCTCCCTTCCCCCTCTCTTCCCTTCCTTTTCTCCCTCTTCCTCTCCCTTTCCCTTTCTCTCTCTCTCTCTCTCTCTCTCTCTCTCTCTCTCTCTCTCTCTCATTCTCACTCTCTCCCTATATATTCTTATATTTTTGTTTTATATATACATATAAGTACATTTTTACATGTATGTGTCTTTATATACATCCTTTCGCTATGCATATCTTTGTATGTATGTGCATATAAAGATATAACATATCACTTATGTATATTATAAGCTAAAATATGTATATACTAGTTTTAAACCTATAAGCCAGTAGTCATTCATAGTAAGATCTCTGAGGAGTAGAGGGTTTATTCTGACATCCCCTGTGCCTGTCCACAGCAGGTGTCCCTAAATATTTATTGACAGAATAGACAGCTGAAACAGGGCTCCCCGGGGTAGAACCTAAAAGCTGCAGAATGTCACAGTAGAACTCACACAACATTCTCTATGCAGGCCAGAAGGTTAGGCTCTGGCAACTCAAAGAAATTCAACAGAGGGAGAGGGCACTAGAACATGGGAACGTGCCCAGCTTCCAGAAAGCCAAGGATGTCTTAGAGGTTAGAGACATAAACAAGAAACCCTGAACAGGACCCAAAGCAAGTTCAGGGAGACTAGAGCAGCTTGGCTTGTTTGAAAGGGTGGGGAACAAGTAAGGCAGGCTTCGTGGCCCTCCCTTAGCAGAGCCATGGCACTGAGGAGAACTTGGAACCCAAGAATCAACCAGAGTTTTTAGGGATATGTTGTCTCTTTTAAGTTCATAAAGAATCACTCGATTAGGTTACAAAAAGAAATTATAATGTTTTAGTATTAGTTTACTACTGGCACTATGCCCCATCCATGGCTTTCTGAGCTGCCTGTGGTAGGCTGGGCATCCCTGACCAGCCAGTTTAGGAAAACTGCTGTCGGACCTATCTTCCTCATGGGTGAGACTGATTGCTCAAGGGTGGGGCCTGAGCACCAGGATCTGCTGATGCTTCTCCCTTGGGTGATCCGGTAACAATGGCCTGGGGTCGCCAGCCTCTCAGCTCTCTCAGTGCATATATCCCAGGATCCCCTAGGATATCAGGAGCCGTAGTCAACATGGAGCCTGGGGTCTCCCTCCAAGCCAGACTGGCTCCTGCAGTTCCTAGCCCTGCTGCCCGCCGTCATGTTCTGGTAAGACTAGGATGTCCGCAGTGCTCCATGTATCCCCTCTCTCTCTCCTGCAGGTCAGCATCACAGTGATTGAGGCTCGGCAGCTGGTGGGCTTGAACATGGACCCTGTGGTGTGTGTAGAGGTGGGCGACGACAAAAAATACACGTCGATGAAGGAGTCCACAAACTGCCCTTACTACAACGAGGTCAGTGCCCCCCATGACTTAAGGTGGGAAAGGGGCCTCCTGACCTGGGAACAGAAGCAACTGGGAGTTGGGGAAAACAGAGCCACCAGCCCCAAGGTCTTGCCCCAACCTCTTACAGCCCACAACCTCTGCTCCCCCCAGTACAGATCCCAATCTGGCCCTGCTATGGCTACAAGCCAACCATGAACTGCTAGACACGCCTGTGACCCCCTCGTAGAAGTCACTGCTACTGTCCAGGTCTGAGCCTGAAAGCAGTGCAGCTCACACCAGCCCAGCCCAGGGGCCACCGGTACCATGAATGAGTCCTTTCAAATCTCTCCTACACCTATTGGTACATCAGTGACCGTCATAGACACTATGATGTCCACTTTCGGGGACGCTGAGACTCCAGGGCCTTGCTGGTCACGTTGGGGGTATCTGCCCTTCCTACTCTGTTCCTCCCTTCTTGATCTCCTGAGCCCCTAAAAGACTTTGAGAAAGAAAATGACTGATGCTCCCTCCACTTGAGCCTCCATGGGGGCTGAAGGGTGAAAGGGGAAGGGTGAAGGGTGAGGGACCTCAGAGACTTAATAGTTAATCTCCTCTTTTTACAGAGGGGATAACTGAGGCTTCAGGTCAGAAAGAGCCTTCCTACTGCCCCCAGGGAGCTATTGATGGGATAAGGCCCATATTGACCACTGGCTCCAGATGGAACCCCATCATGATAGGCTCTGAAGAAGGTAGCTAGGCCTTCCCTGACGCCTGAGCACATCCCAACTGTCTAAAAGCCTGGGTATCCTGGGCTTCCTGTCCTAGAGGGATTACTCAATCTATCTACTCCAGTGACTTCAGTTAGCAAGGAGGACCAGGCTAGCTCAAATGATGCATCTGTGTCCTGTGCCTTGCAGTGCAGGAAGAGCTGAGGATGCCCTTGGGCAGCTGTGCAGCCTCCAGCTGTGCACCTGCAGGACCTAGGAACACCTCTGCCTATGCTTGAGCAAACTCCTGTATAGCCACAGCTTACTGTGTGTCCCACTGGTCCCCGGGGACGGAGCATTACTGCTCAAGGGCCCTCCTGCCCTGGATGGAATCAGGATATCCAACCTCGACATCTCCAATTTTATATCAGGACACATTCCTGACTGGAAAGCTTCTGTGTTAGATTAGGATCTACTCTCCTCTGATGACTATGATGATAAGTCCCAGCATCTCTCTGTGGTTATTTGATAAAGGCTGACTTAGCTGGGGGCGGGGGTCCATCTTGCATCAGATCCGTGTACCTCGTGTTTCAGTTAACTTGCTTACACCTTCCAATATAGCTTCCCAGCTCTGTGGGCCCCTAGCAAACTCCTATTCATTCTGCAGGGACCCAGCTCAAATAACTTTGCCATTGAGTAGCCCACCCCGCCCTCTCTGAGTTAGAGATCAGCATCCTCTCTGTGGGCAAAGGTTAAGAAACCCTAGTTTAGAGGAAGGAGACAGAAACAGGATCAGGGCCACTTGGCTTTGTGCAAAAGAGCACCCCTGTTACCAGGATGACCTGGAAGATGGTCAGAGATGATCTGAGGGGAGGGACTGGTTTACAGCTGTGGTCTTCACTGTGGTTGGTCTTTCTTGTGTCTATCCCTGAGTGGATAAGGGGCTGCAGGTCTCCCCTACCACTCTCCCAACTCAAGATGCCAAAGCAAGCCTCCTTGTTGTAGCAACTAAATATTCACAGATGTCGGCAAGTGTCTCATAGGAATTAAACTCACCCCTCTGCCCTGCATCGCTCTGATTCTTTGCAACCCCTAGGAATGGCCCCTTTCCCTTCTTTTCCTTTTCAGTGAAACACACTGTCTTAGTTAGGGTCTCTGTTGCTGGGAAGGGACACCATGACCCCACAACTCTTAGAAAGGAGAACATTTAATTTGGGGGAGTTGTTGCCAGGCTCAGGGGTTTGGTGTATTATGGTCATGGCAGGAAGCATGGTGGCACACAGGTAGCCGCGGTACTGGGAAGGTAGCTGAGGGTTCTAAATCTGGATTCACTAGCAGCAGGAAGAGAGTGTAACATTGGGCCTGGCTTGAGCATTTGAAACTTCAAACCCCGCCCACAGTGACACACTTCCTCAGAGGCTACACCTACTCCAACAAGGCCACACCTACTCCAACAAGGCCACATCTACTCCAACAAGGCCACACCTACTCCAACAAGGCCACACCTACTCCAAAAAGGCCACACCTACTCCAACAAGGCCACACCTCCTAATTCTTTCAAATAATGCCCCTCCCTGTGAGCCTATGGGGGCCATTTTCTTTCAAACCTCCACAAACACACCTCCAGCCATGAATGTGTACTGCTCCATGAATGTGGAAAGTTCTCTAGGAAGTAGCAGTCTTCCTTTGGCTCCACTAGAACAGCAGAGGCTGGTGGGAACCATCAACTGACTTAACAAATCTCTAAACAAATCCTAAGAAAGAATCATGCTCAGAAAATACATTAAGACTATTTATACATTATAAATACATTATGCTCAGCTCAGAGCACCAGGGGTTCTGGCCCCAGTTAGCCAGCTCCTTCCATGGATCTGGTCCAGTTCCTACACACCTGACCGGGTAGCTCATCAGCATGACTTTAAGCCTACCTGGAATAGGAGGCTTTTGATGTTTGTCCTGTAAGAACCTGGCTCCACATGAACCAACACAAACCCCCTTCTCTATACACATGTGTGGTCTCGCTGGCCAGGCGGTGACCACTCCTCCTCCCACCATCACCTTTGCCATGGACCCTTCATCCCAAAGAATCTAGCCTTGTGCTATGACCTATGACCTTCATTCTGCCTTTGCCTTTTTTTCTGGCTCTTTCCTTTTCCCTTGCCCATGTGGCACTTTACTGCAGAATATCCTAAGCACAACCAGGACACCCCATGGACACCCAAGGACAGGACCAGAGTCTGTGACCCATCACCTAAGCATGGCTTTCCTTCACTTCCAGCTGGATGTCCAGAGATCTCCCTTAGCTCCTCTATGCACGGTAGACAGACACGTGAGCTGTCCCCATCCTCTCAGTCTCTGTCACGTCCTTCATCTCATTGCCCCTCCTTCCCAGGAGTTCTCATGACACTCTCCCGATTCATGGTCTCTCCAGAACCTTTTCCCAAGCTTCCTAACTTGCCATGGCTTTCCCAACCCACCAAGAAAGTCTGCGGCTTCCTAGAGCCCTGTCTAGAGCAGGCTTCTCCTCTGGTACTCTTCTCCGTATCTCCTCCATCCCACAGCTTCTGCCGCCATCCTCATGCTGGGCTAGTGGTTCACTTCCAGATTCAGACTCCAGAGCTGCAGACCCTCACCCCAGCCAGCACCCATGAGACTTATCAGCCGTGTATAGTGAATGTGAACTGTGCTCTTATTAACTGCACAACTGAGTCCTGTCATTTTGATTTTTACACCCATGCCTCCCTGCTTTTGTGTGGTCATGCCCCTCGAGTAGGAAGGTGTGGCAGCCTAATGTCACTGTCCCCATAACACAAGGGTAAATTGAGACTCGGGAAAGGGAGCAATGATCCAGCAGTTAACAGCTAGATGTCACTGGCTTTATAGGCAGCACATCAGCCCACAGGGCTTAAGTGTTAGCTGTAAAATAGGAGTGATGGAGAGATGGCTCAGAGGTTAAGAATGCTGGCTGCTCTTCCAGAGGTCCTGAGTTCAATTCCCAGCAACCACATGGTGGCTCACAACCTTCTATAATGAGATCTGGTGCCCTCTTCTGGCATGCAGACAGGAAACAGCATACATAAGATAGATATCTAGATAGATATCTAGATAGATAGGTAGATGATAGATAGATAGATAGATAGATAGATAGATAGATAGATAGATACATAGATACATAGATACATAGATACATAGATACATAGATACATAGATACATAGATAACCATATCACAGATTTAGACAGGTTATTGACAATGACTATTGACTACAACCAGAAACACTCGCTCTTGGGATATTTACTCTAACCAAAGTCCTGTGGTGACATTAAATTTTTTCCCTTGCCCACAAGTTCATCAAAGCGGCAGTAGCTGTGCTCACTGCCCATGCCCTTTCCCCATCCCCTTGCATCCAGGACAAGGATGGGGACCATAATTGAGCATGGGGTCTCACAGCCGATGAAAACAGTCCACAGAGCCGTGTTTCTTTCTTGTGGCCAAGGAAGTGCTGTCTCGCCCTGAGGACATCTCTCTGAGACCAACTGTGTTCTATCTTTTAACACTTTCAGGGTTAGGGTGTACTTCCCAGGTAACACTGTGGTTTGGTGGTTGTCTGTATGCCCTTTCACACCACGGTGACCTCACAGTCAGTAGCCTGCTTGATTCTGTAACATGGTAGTTGGTGTCCCATACCAACACCCCTATTTTACAGTTCTCTGGGGGTTGTGCCAAAGAACACGTGTATGAGTCTATACTACACAAAGGACAGAACTGGCTGAGAGCCCAGATTTGCTGGCTCCTTGGTCAGGGCTCTTCTACACACAGCCTATAAACAAGGAGTACTCGGCTTTTGACATTGTAGCATGACATCATCTACAAATATGGTGGGCATCCTGCAGCATGAACACAGGTAGTAAGTAGACCATTCCATCCCCTGATAGGAGCCGGGGCCCTACTCCTCACCCATCCCATCTCTCAGAGCCCAGCGGGTCACCACTACTGCCCATGTGAGCTTTAAGCCTCATGGGAAAGTGGGGGGATGCAGGCAGGCACTGCTTGGAGGGAGGGGCCACCAGCAACAGCACCCTGCTTTTTCTCCCCTCCAGTACTTCGTCTTCGACTTCCATGTCTCTCCTGATGTCATGTTTGACAAGATCATCAAGATCTCGGTGAGTGGAGAGCTGCTGCAGCTGGCAGGCAGGGCCACACTGACTAACGCAGAACCTCAGCACAGTCCTACAGCGTGCTGTTCATAACACAGCAGCCCTATGTCTGCATGCATGGCTGGCCGAAGGGTAACAGAGAATAGATATTGGCCCCCTCTTGCCCCTTCAGCTGGATTCCTCTGTAGAATGTCAAACCTATGTCACAGCAGTGGAGGGAGGGGGGGACATGGCATCAGGCAGGACAGGCTGACGCTGAGCTTCAGCCAACCAGCCCTGTTCCCTGCCAAATACCTTCCCACTTTACTAAGAAAGATGGAGGTGACACTATCTATCATCAGTGGGCCCAGGTCCTACCCCTGCCCATGCCCCTGCCTACCCCGATCCTCAAAGGCTTCTTTCTCCCTGCTGAGCCTGACTGGCTGCTTGTGATTCTGCTCTGGAAGGTTATCCATTCTAAGAACCTGCTTCGAAGCGGCACCCTGGTGGGTTCCTTCAAAATGGATGTGGGGACTGTGTATTCCCAGCCTGGTGAGTAGCCCCTTAAGAACAGGTTTGTGCATGCAGCTCCAGAAGCTACATATCGGAACATTCTTGCTATATTGGTTCCTGGGTCACCTATCAAGGAGCATAGACACAGCCCACTGGCCATGTGTAGGCAGCCACGGGAGTGACAGTGAAGCAGTGTGCGCTCTACACACAGTCATGTGCACCCTATCTGATAGGTGTCTGCTCATTATAGGGGAAGGGATCTGGGAATAACAGTACAGAGAGGTAACTTAAGTACACATGGTGCATGAGAATATCACCTCTCCTACGTCCTATGAGAGCAGTTATATAGAGGGCAATGAGAAACCTGGAGGGGCAATGCCCACCCACTGCCTCTGGCTGGCACCTGCAGAACAGAAAAAAAAAAAAACTCTGCTGTCCTTACAAAATCCCCATCGCCCCCTCTGGCAGTTAAGAGGCCTGAGACTCACAGATGTGCTGGGGTTTGGCCCAGCCAATCAGCTAGTCATGAGGATACCAGGGCATGTGGTATCCATCAACCAATGGCCAGTGTAATGTGCAAACTCTGGGGGACTCTGGACTCTAAAATCACTTTTCACAAGGGACCCCAGTTCCCCCCTCCCCAGGAGCAGCCATAGCAAGAGAGGCTGTGTCTGATTATAATTCCATGCGTACCTATGGCCAGCGCTGTATAGAGTTGGTATAGGTACCCCAAGTGACGGTCTAGAGCAGCAGTTCTGAATCTGTTGGTCGGGATCCCTTTGGGGGTTGAATGGCCCTCTCACAAGGGTCACCTAAGACCATCAGAAAACACAGACATCATGATTCGCAAGAGTAGCAAAATTACAGTTATAAAGTAGCAATGGAAATAATTTTATGGTTGGGAGTCACTACAACATGAGGAACCATGTTAAAGGGTCACAGCGTTAGGAAGGCTGAGAACCACTGGTCTAGAGGGCTTCTCACTACATGGCCAACTTAGGGACATCCATGTCCCTGAAGTGAAACTGCTGGAGGTCAGTAACTACCCTACAAGGCCCTTTGCTGGTGACAATACAATTTCAATCTAAATTGTCAAACTTGACCCTCATGAAGCAATTAAAGTGACATCCCCTCCACTTTACAGAGAAGCCAATGAGCAGAGAGAAATGGGGAGGGGCTTGGAGGAGCCACTAAGAAGTAGGTGAAACAGTTGGCTCGTTCTTGTGACCCTAATAACACTCAGCTGGTGCCCACTTGTAACAGTGTCTTGTGTCAGGAGATGTGAGTCTAAGACATGAACTCATGGGTTAAAGCATTCCAGATGTGTGAGGCCTCAAAACACCTGTCGGGCATCTGCTGAGATAGACAGCTGGACTGGGGGTGCATCTCAGTTAGTGGAGTACTTGCCCGGCATACCCAAAGTGCTGAGTTAAGTCCTCTGCGCTCTCTCATGCAGGTGTGGTGGCACACAGCTAGAATCCTTGCACTTGGGAGGGAGAGGCTGGAGGATCAGAAGTTCAGGGTCATTCTTGGCTCTACAGCAAGTTCTGTGACTATGATTCATGGAAAGAAAGAGAGACAGATAGGTGATAAGGAGACTTACCTAAAGTGAGAGGGAGAGCCTGCTCTCCCAGTACCCAGGCCTTCCCACCGCCCCGCACTGGGTGGGAGCGTCAAGGGAAGGAATGAGCTGGACGTCAGCTACATTGCTTCCCAGGAGGCGTGCCCAGCTGTGCTCCATAGGTTTGCGTGCTGCCGGGGTCTTTAGAGATACCCTCCTGTCTAGGCTGAGTGTCATCAGACCTTCAGCTGAGGTAGAGTGGGAGGTGGGAAACCAGTGGAGACCTTAGTATCACCCACAGTGACTGAGTTCTGATTGAGAAAATGCTGCAGAGGGCAGTAGCGAAGTACCCCCTGAATCCCAGCACTCGGGAGGCAGAGGCAGACGGATCTCTGAGTTCGAGGCCAGCCTGGCCTACAGAGAAAACGCTGCTGTTATGGAGGAGGTGGGTCTAACTTCTCAATCCATGTAGACATGGTTGTTCCCATCTGACAGTAAGGAAACCGAGACTCTCCAAGTCCAAAACTGCAGAGGAGTAACTGGAAGATAGGACTTGAACTCAGGCCTTTGTGGGCCTCAGATACAGTCTCTCCACTAAGGTAACCCACTCCCAGATTTACTGCTCCCCCTGGTAACTTCACAGAGACATGGCCAAGCTTGGCTTGACAGCAAGTGCAGGAAATCGCTCATTGCCGCCCTCTGCTGGAGATGAGTTGTAGTTGCTGAGGCCAGAGCGGCTACCCTGTCCTTGGTGGCTGTGGAGCGGGCTCTCCGGTTGTTCTTGCTTCTCCAGCTGGAGATGGCAGCATCCAGGCTTGAGGCCTCAGAGACCATGAACCCTGTGAGCAGGCCATACAAGTGCCCCTCAGCTGCATCCCTGATCCTCAATCCAGCCAGAAGTGGGACACTGACACCCATATTTTAGACAACTCCATCTCATGTGTGTCAGACCCAAATCTGTCACCTGTATTTTTTTGTCACCTATAATCTTCAGCCGCGTTTTCTGGTTTATCTTCCAATTGCTTTGGGGTTTAAAGGTAAATTTTGTGTTGTCTGGATCCTGACCTTTCCTTGCCAAATTCACTCAGTTTCACCCAACCATATACATGCGCGTCAATCTACCCACTCATATGAACATCCACTCCTTTGTCCACAGCAATAAGAGACCCTTGCTATCAATTTATCCACCTACCATCTATCTACCCATCCGTCCCCGAGGCCAGTGGGCAGCCATAGTCGGCCCTTGTCCATCTCACCAGCTCCTTACAACCTATAGCTGCTCAGAGCCGTGAGGTCCTGGGAAACTATGACAGCCTCCTCCTGAGACCACCAGCTCAGTAGAGGGGCCCTGGTGACTCAAACACTAAGGTCTCCTGGCCCCTCATCACCCTTGACTCTCATTTAACACGGCTGTGGCTGTGACCGTCTTGACAGCTGGGCCAGCTGACCACACACACACACACACACACACACACACACACACACACTCACACTCACACGCACACAGGCTGTATTCTGCTCCCTGCCCCAACCTCAACTCAAGGGTGCCACTGGACTCAGAACCTTGGAAGACACAGGTGGAAAGGGAGGGAAACTGAGTGAGTTCTGAGCCCTTGAAGATTTCAATACCAGCAAGTCTCCTCGCCTCGTACCTTATCACTAACTTTAAAATCAACCCAGTGGGGACAAATCTTCCTAAAATGCCTCCTTTGCTGACACTTGTACCCTTCTCCACACTACCCTGTGTCCTGGGGACACCGGAAGGCACATTGCTAATCTATCTCTGCTCCAGTCTAAACATGGAGACAGGCATTGCATAGATGATCTCTGAGGCATGTGCACGGGCCCTGTGAGCACCTATTCCTCTGAAGGGGTCAGGGGATGCTGCATGGAAGAGGAGACTCTTGGATAAAGAGATCAGTTTTCCAGCTAACTAAGGAGCAGAAAGAAGGTGAGGACGTTCGGAGCAGACACAGTGGCCTAGAGTCTGGCTCTGTGCAAGCCCGGGAAGCAATGAGTACTTTGCCTGGACAGTCCTGGGGTGGTGGAACCAAGCAGGGAAGAGAGTAGCAGGATTTCCTTGCCAAATGTCTGGGCTTCACCTCAAGACACAGAGAGACTCAGAAGGACTGAAAGGGAGACCATGATAGGAGAAGCGTCTGTTATCGCAGGCCCTGTCTAGCAGCTATGTGGGACCAGCTGTAGCAGGGGCCATAGTAGAGACTGCAAGCTGAGAAACTGGCTGGGAAGCAATTCGGATTCTTACGCGTGCTCCTGGGCAGGGTCTTGCCTAGCCCTCTGACTGCAGAGGCCCTCTGTCTTCATAGGGTGGGTGCAACCAGAACCATGGCCTCCGGTCTCCTGGATCTGCAGCCTTGAGCTTGAAAGGCCTAGCAAGCACTCAGCTTGGATGCCCTGTGGAATCCTGGGATAGATGGTAAATGCGATGCCCTTTCTCCACCACTGCAGAGCACCAGTTCCATCACAAATGGGCCATCTTGTCAGACCCCGATGATATATCTGCTGGGCTGAAGGGTTACGTCAAGTGTGACGTCGCTGTGGTGGGCAAGGGAGACAACATCAAGACACCCCACAAGGCCAACGAGACAGATGAGGATGACATTGAAGGGTGAGGTTCCATCTCCCCCAGAGACCTGCACATAACCGTTCCTTCTCCCAAAGGAAGCTCCTGGAGTGGTCTGAACCCAGAATTCTTACCATCAGCCCCCTTACCTCCATGCTTCACCCTGCTAGTCTCTCCTCTGGGGCCCAGGGCAGTGTGGTCACTGGGGTTAATGGAAGGTCGTGCTTTGACATCCAGACTTCTAACTGAGAAAGCTAGTGGGAAGAAAGAGTCCTCCCACTGCCAGAGCTCATGGGCTCCAGTGCCGTACACTCAGATGAGATGTGTCACTCAGGGTCCCAGTCTTGGGCTGCAGATAGTGGCTGCTAAGAAACACTATGGGGACATAGTCTGGACTCTCGGAACATGCCTGGATCCAGCGGGCCTGGTCTTCCATGGGCTGGGAGAGGAGACCAGCTCCTAGAAGTTCTTGTCTCAGGGAGGAAACAAAGCTGTGAAAGTTGATGCCACACTTAGCATCCCGCACTGCAGTTTACAAAGCATTGTAGCCTATGTGTTGCCTTTCTGAGATGCGGCTGTTAATATTACTACCACCTCAATGAAGAAGAAACTGAAGCTTCTCCTTCTGTTGGGAAACGTTTCTCAGAATTCTAAAAAATGGATAGGCGCCATGAATTAATATCTTTAATCATAGTCGGGGTCCTCTCAAGCTGTCCTTCACAGATTATACCAGGCCCCAGGCAGCTGCTAAGATAATGTGTATGTGTGTGTGTGTGTGTGAGAGAGAGAGAGAGAGAGAGAGAGACAGAGACAGAGACAGAGACAGAGACAGAGACAGAGACAGAGACAGAGAGACAGACAGAGACAGACAGAGACAGAGAAAGCACATATGCAAGTGTGCACTTGCTTTGTCTCATCTCCTCCCTGTCCACCATCCTCTCTGCCTCTCCTCCCACCATAATCCTTGCATAGCTCTTGGTCTAAGGACCTGAGAGGCAAAGAGGATTTTCTAAGCCTGTCCATGGAGGAGATGATGTGCTATCTGTGCTCACAGGAACTTGCTGCTCCCCGAGGGCGTGCCCCCCGAACGTCAGTGGGCCCGGTTCTATGTGAAAATTTACCGAGCAGAGGGACTGCCCCGGATGAACACAAGCCTCATGGCCAACGTGAAGAAGGCATTCATCGGTGAGAACAAGGACCTCGTTGACCCCTACGTGCAAGTCTTCTTTGCCGGACAGAAGGTAACGGGGACGGAGGTGCTGAAGGCTGGGATGGTGGGCTTGGAGTGAAGGTGATGGGCGGGAGGAAGGGGCAGACCAGGAGAAGTCTTAAACCTCCAGCTGGAAAACACTCACGCACGCACGCACGCACGCACGCACACACGCACACACCGACACACACGCTGTGACTTCATCCCACCAGGGCAAGACATCAGTGCAGAAGAGCAGCTATGAGCCGCTATGGAACGAGCAGGTCGTCTTTACAGACCTGTTCCCCCCACTCTGCAAACGCATGAAGGTGCAGATCCGAGACTCTGACAAGGTCAATGATGTGGCCATCGGCACCCACTTCATCGACCTGCGCAAGATTTCCAACGATGGAGACAAAGGTCAGCAGCATAGATAGTACAGATGTATCCAGGGGAGAATGGGGCATGATGGGAAGAGTGAATGAGGCCTCTTTCCCTTACACCACCTCCGATCCCAGCCAGACAGGGCTTTTAACAGTCTCATTTGTAGCCCCTGCCTCAAGGAAACGGGGGACACAATAATTCAAGATCACCGGGAACTGACTGGATTTAGCGATTAGCTCTGCTACTTTTGCACCTGTTTTCCCATTGACCAACTGAAAATAAGAGTTTTCATACAGTAAAGTGCACATGTTCCGTGTATGCAATCTCTGTGTCTTTACTGGTAACTGATGAGAACAGTAACACCCATCTACAGGCCTGTGGGGACTGACTGTAACCCAGAATCCAGGAACACAGTGAGACAAAATGCCATTCCCGTACCCCCTAATACTTCCAGACAGACGGACAGACATGATACCACGTGACCGGAACAACAGGCAGAAGAAATAAAGCCTACAGTACAGTTCCACACATAGGAGATACCCCAAGGAGGTGAATCCAGACAGAAGATAGGCTTGTGCTTCCAGGAACAAAGACAGGGTGGCCGGAGGCACCTGCCCAGGGGTGTGGGCTTCTTTAGGGTGGCCACAAGTATGATGGAATGTGACGATGGGCACACAACATACTGAGCATACATACTGCAGCCACCCACACGTGCACTTTAACTGCCAAATTCTATATGGGAACTGTAACTCATCTTTTTAATGCTGTGTTTACAAAACTAACAAAAAATTAAATATAGGAGCTGGGGAGATGGTTCATGAGGATCTGAGTTTAAATGCCAGAACCTATGTTTATATATATATATAAAGAGTGATGGCACTTGTAAGCCCAGCACTAGGGAGGCAGAAACAGGATCTCTGGAGCAACTTAAACCCCAGCCAGACTAGCCACCTTGCCAAGCTCTAGGTCATTGAGAAACTCTGACTCAAAAAAAAAAAAAAATTTGGCCTTCCTGTGTATACAGGGTACCCACACACACACATTATAAATATGCACACACATAACAAATAGTTTTGCTTGTTTGTTCTTTCAAGTCTTACCATATAGACCAGGCTGGCCTTGAACTCATAGAGATCTGCCTGCTAGAATTAAAGGGGTGTGCCCATATCCAGATTCTGACAAAAACAATTGTTTAAAAGAAAATACGTAAGCTGGGCGGTGGTGGCGCACGCCTTTAATCCCAGCACTTGGGAGGCAGAGGCAGGCAGATTTCTAAGTTCGAGGCCAGCCTGGTCTACAGAGTGAGTTCCAGGACAGCCAGGACGACACAGAGAAACCCTGTCTCGGAAAAAACCAAAAAAAGAAAGAAAGAAAGGAAGAAAGAAAGGAAGGAAAGAAGGAAGGAAGGAAGGAAGGCAGGAAGGAAGGAAG
>JADRCD010215487.1:18517-33096 GCA_019843815.1 Montemys delectorum
AGAAAGAAAGAAAGAAAGAAAGAAAGAAAGAAAGAAAGAAAGAGAAGAAAATACATAAAGAAAAATTAGATTCTCGTAAGGCAAGATTTGTGGACTGAGGGCCAACAAAGCCTAAGCACGAGAGAAGAAAACAAGGCTCCACTCCAGGCCTGGGGCCTGCTCAGCCCACCAAATTCACAGCCCAGGGTGCTTCTGCCTCAAGGAACTGAGGACCCACAAATAACCAAGGGAACATAGAGAGAAGGGAAGGTCCCCTAAGCAGGAAAGGCATGGTAGAAGGACATCCTACATCCAGAAACAGAACAAAAAGAGTGGATCCTTGTTGAAGAGTTCAAGAAGAACTGGCACCTGTCCACAGGTGGGGCCTATAGCAGGGAGAAGCAGGACCCTGGCTTTCCCTCCTACGCACCTTGCCAAGGCCCCCACAGGGACTAAGGAGGAGCCAGAAGGCACTCTGTGTAGGCATGAGCGAGAAGGCTGCCCACACTGCCTGGTACCCAGTAGACAAGTAGCCTTGAGCCCAGCACCCAGAAGCCACAAAGACCCCTGCATCCTGAGTGATCCTTGGCTAGAACAGTCTTTCTACCTCTCTCCTCACTGCCACAGGCTTCCTGCCTACCCTCGGCCCAGCCTGGGTGAACATGTACGGCTCCACACGCAACTACACACTGCTGGATGAGCACCAGGACCTGAATGAGGGGCTGGGGGAAGGTGTGTCCTTCCGTGCCCGTCTCATGTTGGGACTGGCTGTGGAGATCCTAGACACCTCCAACCCAGAGCTCACCAGCTCCACGGAGGTGCAAGTAGAGCAGGCCACGCCAGTCTCGGAGGTGAGGACAAGGCTATATGTCCAGATCCCTCACTCGACCTTCTCCGCAACATGCAGCTAAGTTTTGGTTTTCCCCCATTGCTACCCTGTCTACTCAGAGGCCCTCATATGACTCCTTTGCAAGACCTCAGTCCTCACCTACTGCCAACCTATGCCCTACCCAGAGATCTCATTATAGCTACCAGGGATCAGTGGCACCCTACCTCTGCCCCTCTTCCCACCACAACTTTTATCTACCGAGCTAGCCATCCTTTCAGGAACAATTAGGGCTTGAGCCCAGACTCCTCAGTCTCAAAGTTGGATAGGACACACCCCGACTGTCAGCCAAGAGCCTGTCTCTGACATTAGGACCCTGGCCCAGGCCTGCTGGCCCACAAAAGCTCAGCATTGAGTTTAACTGTCTCCCCCACAGAGCTGCACAGGGAGAATGGAAGAATTTTTTCTATTTGGAGCCTTCCTGGAAGCCTCAATGATTGACCGGAAAAATGGAGACAAGCCAATTACCTTTGAGGTGACCATAGGTGAGTGCTGAGACCGTAGGGAAGGTTCCAGGCTTCCGGTGGTCCCTGTGGTCACTGTGCCCCAAGCTACAGAGAATAGTAACATTGATGTGTTTCCCATAATTGTCCTCAGACACGCACGAAGCAGCTCTGGTTCCTGGGAGAGTGTAGTTGACCATAAGAGAGGTCAGTCATCACTCTTCCAAAGGGACAGGCTGGGACTAGAACATCAGAAGAAAGTAGGGGGACCGCCCCCTCCTCACCAATACCCTGTGGCGGAGAAGAGAGAGGAGAAATCCAGGCTGTGCTCTGGGTTGGACACAGCCATCATCAGAACTCTCCCTTTAGGGGTGACATGGGACCCTTCCTTGGGTGGTGTTATCTGAGCCCCGTTCTCTGACTTTACCTCCCCAAGAGAAATATATGGAGGGTGGAGTGAGTGAGGAAAAGACTGCAGGCCTCTCACAAGCCACTCTTTGTCTAGGAAACTATGGCAACGAAGTCGATGGTATGTCACGACCCCCGCGGCCTCGGCCCCGGAAGGAGCCTGGGGATGAAGAAGAGGTAGACCTGATTCAGAACTCCAGTGATGATGAAGGTGACGAAGCCGGGGACCTGGCCTCGGTGTCCTCCACCCCACCTATGCGGCCCCAGATCACAGACAGGTGGGCCCTGCCACTTGCCCATCCTCGAGTGGCCTTGGCCCTTACCTCCCAGAGCCCTAGACCTCAACATCCCTCAACTTCCCTCTGCATCCCGCCCCCAGGAACTATTTCCACCTGCCCTACCTGGAGCGCAAGCCCTGCATCTATATCAAGAGCTGGTGGCCTGACCAGAGGCGGCGCCTCTACAATGCCAACATCATGGACCACATTGCTGACAAATTGGTCAGCCAGGCTGCGGGTGACAGGATCTGGGAGAGAGGGGCCCATGTAAAACCCAGGCTGTATCTACAAAGCTTGCCTTGAAACACAGAAAGGGGACACCCACGGGGTCCCAGAGCTCAGGAGTAGAGTCTAAGAGTCTACCCCTCGAGGTCTAGGCTCTCAGAGGCAGCTGGGCAGGCCATCTACTTCAGGTCTGCACAAGACCTCTCTCCAGTCTTGGATCCTGCTCTGTCCGCCATGGACATAGCTCAGAGTGTTTCTTCCTGAAGGAGCTGAGGACCCATGAACAGCCAAGAGTCGCCAGTGTCTACAATAGGCCCTGGGGAGTTGGTGGCTCCTTCATAATATATGTAGACTGGCCCACATCACTAGGCTCCTCTTTCCTGGGGTGAATGGGAAAGATCTGGGAGAAGGAGGGCTAAGGCCCAGAATATACTTGAAACCCTGCTTCACAGGAAGAAGGTCTGAATGATGTGCAGGAGATGATCAAAACAGAGAAGTCCTACCCGGAGCGCCGCCTGCGGGGTGTGCTAGAGGAACTCAGCTGTGGCTGCCAGTAAGACCAAGGGCAGGGTGGGACAGGGGACACTCTAGCCAGGTCAGGGCAGAGGCAGCTAAGTCCTGGCTCTTCTATCCCTACCCCTCTGCAGCCGCTTCCTCTCCCTCTCGGACAAAGACCAGGGCCACTCGTCCCGCACCAGGCTGGATCGGGAGCGCCTCAAGTCCTGTATGAGGGAGCTGGTGAGGCCACAGCTGGACCCCGGGAACAAGGAAGCCGATGAACAGGGGACATCTGTCCTTGAGGTCATGGCTCAAGCTGATGCCCAAAGCTGAATGTTCCTCCCATACTCCCAACAGGAGAGCATGGGACAACAGGCCAAGAGCCTGAGGGCTCAGGTGAAGCGACACACTGTACGGGACAAGCTGAGGTTATGCCAGAATTTTTTGCAGAAGCTCCGCTTCCTGGCAGATGAGGTGTGTGGCCTGAGGGGCAACACAGAAAGGCTATCCAGGTCCCCTGGGCGGCCTCTACTGCTCCAATGATAGCCATTGTGGACAAGGCTGAGCAAACCTAGTGGGAGAGAAAAGAAGACCCAAGATGAGGGCCCTTCCCAATCACGCTTTTCCTCAGCCGGGCCCAGCTCCCAGGAGTGGGGTTCAGCAGGTTCAGGGTACCACTGTAGTGAGACCCCCCTGGCTTGTGCCCTTGGCCCTCCCTCCACTGCAGCCTCAGCACAGCATTCCTGACGTGTTCATTTGGATGATGAGCAACAACAAACGCATCGCCTATGCCCGTGTGCCTTCCAAGGACCTGCTGTTCTCCATTGTGGAGGAGGAATTGGGCAAGGACTGTGCCAAGGTCAAGACCCTCTTCCTGAAGGTGCTGCAGGGGATGAGCAGAGGGTGGCTGGGGCGGGTTCTTGTAGACACTCCGCTGACAAGCCTGAGAGCAGGAGGTGGAGCCCTTAACTCGCAGATGCTCGGAGCTCTGGAGCCCACCTGTCCCCACCTGCCTTCTCCTCTTAGTCTCTAATGCCCAGCTCTGTCCAGTGAGGGGATAGGCGAAACTCTTATCTCCCTCTGCCTAAAGCTTCAATACTGCCCGGGCCCCCCTTCCCCTGGGGGGGGGGGAGGTCCTGGAAGTTCTCAGGCTCTTGGTGACCCTGAGCCTGCCCCTAGCTGCCAGGGAAGAGGGGCTTCGGCTCGGCAGGCTGGACAGTACAGGCCAAGCTGGAGCTCTACCTGTGGCTGGGCCTCAGCAAGCAACGGAAGGACTTCCTGTGTGGCCTGCCCTGTGGCTTCGAGGAGGTCAAGGCAGCCCAAGGCCTGGGCTTGCACTCCTTTCCACCCATCAGCTTGGTCTACACCAGTGAGTGAGGCCTCCTTATCCTGGGTGGGCTACTCTCCCAGCTTGCACTCCCAGAGGGCCATGGGGGCTACATTGGCATGGCTTTTAGCTTACTCTTCCCCACAGAGAAGCAAGCCTTCCAGCTCCGAGCCCACATGTATCAGGCCCGAAGCCTCTTTGCTGCTGACAGCAGTGGGCTCTCTGATCCCTTTGCCCGAGTCTTCTTCATCAACCAGAGCCAGTGCACAGAGGTAAGGACCTGGGGGGCGGGGCCGGGCGGAGCTCTGGCTTTGGGAGGACAGGGAGGCCAGTGCTACTAGGTTCCCCAGCTCTTCAGAGAGAAGCCCTTCAGGTAACTGGCTAGGCTAGTAGAGGCCACCATCTTGGACTACGCCCACAAGGCCAGGGAGACTTCAGCAGGGTGCCGAGAATAGACTTTATAGAAGCCTTGATTTGGAGATTTCTAGAATAGCTGGAGAATCAACCGCTCCTGCCTGGGAACAGTGTCTGTCACTTCTTCCCCATCCCTCACCCCACGATCAGGTTCTGAATGAGACCCTGTGTCCCACTTGGGACCAGATGCTGGTATTCGACAATCTGGAGCTGTATGGTGAGGCTCATGAGTTACGAGATGACCCCCCCATCATTGTCATTGAAATCTACGACCAGGACAGCATGGTATGGTGGGCACTGGTGCCAGTGACCTCTAGCAGACCCTCCCTTGCAGGTTCCCCACACTCCCCCTGAAGCTCTATGCTGGCTGCCTCTGTGGCTATGGGGTTTGTTGGGAAACTGGGCTGCTCATCGAGCTTGCCAGGTGCCACCCACCACAGTCTGATCCTTTTCCAGTATCATGAGCCTCTTGAGGACTGGGTGCAAACCATGGCGTTTCCCATCTCCCGGATAAACACACCAAAGCCAGATCTTCCAGAGATGTACCCTGCTGTCACAGCTCCAGCCCCACCCCAGGGCTCTGATTCCCTCTCTATGTCCAATCACAATCGGTA
This sequence comes from Montemys delectorum, assembly GCA_019843815.1. NCBI lineage: Eukaryota > Metazoa > Chordata > Mammalia > Rodentia > Muridae > Montemys > Montemys delectorum. Next base: position 23,590 of record JADRCD010215487.1, read on the forward strand.
GCAGGCTCCCTGCTTTCCATGGAGATTCTGGGGTGTGGAGGAAAGATCAGGAGGGGCCAACGCTGCCTATAAGCCAACTCAACTGTTGGGGTGCCCAAGGGAACCCTAGAGTTTTGTCATGTTAGGGTAAAGCTGACTTCATGGGCCGGACCTTCGCCAAGCCCCTGGTGAAGATGGCGGATGAAGCCTACTGTCCACCTCGCTTCCCGCCTCAGCTGGAGTACTACCAGATCTACCGAGGCAATGCCACGGCCGGAGACCTACTGGCTGCCTTTGAGCTGCTGCAGGTCTCGGGGAGGGGCAGGCAAAGTGGGGCAGGGCTGGGAGTCAGATTTCAGGGGGGGCTTGGGCTCTCTGGCCTGCCTGTCTCTTCTGTTCTCATGACATCAACTCACTGGGGAAGAGGCCCCTCTTCCTGGGCTCGACACTGAAATTTATGGCCTCATTCCTCAGATTGGGCCATCAGGGAAGGCTGACCTGCCACCCATCAATGGCCCAGTGGACATGGACAGAGGGCCCATCATGCCTGTGCCTGTGGGAATCCGGCCAGTGCTCAGCAAGTACCGAGTGGAGGTGTGTGAGGGCTCGGTGCCCCTCCCTGTGACCTGCCTGTGACCTTCACCTAAGTCACCTGTTCCTCTCCCTTTTGCTCCACAAAGCACCATGAGTGCGCATTCTGTGTGAGCCGTCAAAGTCTTCGTCCCATTGGGATGCTTCTCAGTTTCAGAAAAAGATACGGAGGGCCCAAAGTGGAGGGGACTTGTCTAAGATCACTCCTTAGAGCCAGCAGCACTGACACAAGACCCAGCCCAGGCTAGTGCCATCCTGCTCTGACAGAGTCACATCACTGAGCCCAAAGCCATTCTAGGCCCTCTGCCTTCCATGGTGGTAATTACCCCCAAGGACCCTACCTCAGTTTTCTGAGGACACTTGCCTCATGCAGTCTCCCGGCACTGTCCACACTGTGCCTGCCACCACAATCTAGGTCCTCCTCCCACCCCGATTCTCCCGGGTGACCATCCCCAGACACCACTGGCTCCCTTTATAGAGCCACCCTCCCCCTGTTATCAGGTGTTGTTCTGGGGCCTGAGGGACCTAAAGAGAGTGAACCTGGCCCAGGTGGACCGACCTCGGGTGGACATCGAGTGTGCAGGAAAGGGGGTACAATCCTCCCTGATCCACAATTATAAGAAGAACCCCAACTTCAACACCCTGGTCAAGTGGTTTGAAGTGGTGAGTGTAGGAGCTGACAGATCGGGGCAGGGCTAGGTGTGACTAGTGCCGTTTGCCTTAGCCAGGGCCTCCTCGGCCCCTTCATCTGAGACGCAGACTGTAAAATGTCACCCCTACCCCTCAGGACCTCCCAGAGAATGAGCTCCTGCACCCACCCTTGAACATCCGAGTGGTAGACTGCCGGGCCTTTGGGAGATACACCCTGGTGGGTTCCCATGCAGTCAGCTCCCTGAGGCGCTTCATCTACCGACCCCCGGACCGCTCTGCCCCCAACTGGAACACCACAGGTATGACCACCTAAAGCCCAGGCCTGGCTCTATTCGGCGCCTTAGAAGGGCCCCACCTCATAATGCAGTTCAAGTACCCGTCAGAGTTTCCTCTAGGGCATCGATTTACGGGGCAGCGTGGGACTGGGGATGGGGCGGGGTGGGGCGGGATGGACTTCCTTAGGAACAGGGAAAGCTGCACAGGGCTGCCCCTCACTCTGAGGCCCAGAGCCAGTACTGGACAGGCCCTCATAGGCTGAGGGCAGATGACAGATGACCTCTTCTACCAGGTGCTGGAGGAGACCCGGTCCCTCCCCTGAGCATAGCCTCCAGGCCTCACCTCCAGGTCTAGCCTCAGTTCTGCTGTCTAGTTCACAATGACCCACCCTTCTCTCCTTCTCTCTAGCTCATTCCCTTCCTCATGCCTATCTTGTTCTTTTTTTTTTTTTTTTTCAAGACAGGGTTTCTGTAGACCAGGCTGGCCTCAAACTCAAAAATCCGCCTGCCTCTGCTTCCCAAGTGCTGGGATTAAAGGCATGAGCCACCACTGACCAGCCTATCTTGTTCTTATATATGTCCTGTCCCTCCTCTGCCCTGAGAGAGCTCCAGAGTCCACTGTAGATCATGCTGTTCCTGCCTTACTGCCTCTCACTGTGACTCTATTCCTCCCCTCTGTCTGTCTGTCTGTCTGTCTGTCTCTCTGTCCAGTCAGGCTTCTCCGGAGCTGCCACAGGCTGCACAATGGGGGCCCTTCTTCTCGCCCCACAGGGGAAGTTGTAGTGAGCATGGAGCCTGAGGTGCCAGTTAAGAAGCTGGAGACCATGGTGAAGCTCGATGCGGTAAGACGAGGGGCCAGCCCAATGCTGGCCCGGGGACACACAAGCACAGGTGGCATGCCGGAGGGCCAGGCAGGCCTGTCCTGAGAGTGCAGCCCTGACTTGTCTCTCTGCGTAGTTGTCAAAAGCCAACCTTGATCACACAGCACTGCCTGGAGGCAGGGTACTCGGGGGTCGGGGAGAAGATGGTGTGTACAGGCAAGACTGGAATGGTAATGGTTAGAGGGGACGACCTGTGACGTTTCACTTCAGAAATGACCCCCTAGGTGATGGACTGCTTATGAGACAGGTGTCTTTTGTACAGGGCCATTTCCCATGCCAAGTGCTGCACCGTGGGCCTGGGCTGGGGATTTCCATGGGGAAGGTCTTATTCCTCTGGCTTCAGGGTTGGGAGTGTCTACCTGATAAAAAAGGGCCTGTAGGCGAGGACAGGATGGATCAGCTTCGAGCTGGCCTTTCTGAGGTCTAGCTTCCACCAGAGCCCTGAAGGGGTTCCCTCTCTCCTATATTTCCAGTCTCCTGTTCGCTACCTCACTTGCTTCACACAACCTGGGGCATCTCCTAGCTTCTGAGGCCTAGGCTAAAATGATCCTCCTTTGACCTAGCCAGTGAGTAAGAACCGGGGCTGCCAACGGTCTCTAGAAAGGACAGCATGAGACACTGGGTCCTGCCACTCCCTGGCGGTACTGCCTAGAAAGCTCACTGCCCAGGGCCTTGGTTTTGAATACTCTGCTGCCCACATCCCCACTACCTCCCCAATGCAGACTCATCAGCTGTTTGTAAAAGGTGACGCTAAGGTACAGGTAGCCATGGATCTAGTAAAGCCAGAGGGAGCAGCAGAAGCAGCCTCGAGTAGGCCCTTAGTCACATTAGCAGGTAGCCTGCTCTTCTGAATTTGAATGCCTTGTAGTCAAGAGCAAGGGGCTCACAGCTGTGTGCGCTCTTGTGCCTCCTGTCCTTTGGGCTGGCCTACTGCCTGCCCCTTCAGTTAGTTCCCCGGGGGCTAATCCTGCTCTGTCTCCTTGGTTCTTTCCCTCTGCAGACTTCTGATGCTGTAGTCAAGGTGGATGTGGTAAGTGTGGGAACCCTGCAAGGGCCTTTGGGTAAGAAAACCATTCACTGATACCGGTGCCAGGCCAGAAGGACTGTGGCTCACAGGGGCAGGCTGTGGCTCCTCCCACAAAGCCTTGCCATTGGTGGACTCACTATGGGGAGGGGGCGGTGCTTCCTGGAGTCAGATGGCCACAGAGGGTAGGAATCATTCAGGGTCCTGGGAAAGGGTGGAGAGTAGGCGAGCCAATGGGATGGTCAACCTGGCCAACCCTCAGGCTGAAGATGAGAAGGAAAGGAAGAAGAAGAAAAAGAAAGGCCTGTCAGAGGAGCCAGAGGAAGAGGAGCCTGATGAGAGCATGCTGGATTGGTGGTCCAAGTACTTTGCCTCTATCGACACAATGAAGGAGGTGAGGCCTGGGTAGGGTCTGGGGGTAAGGAGGAATGGAGGGGGTGGGCTGCAGCTGAACCAGCTATACATCCACCCTCCTCTCCAGCTCCTACCCTGACTCTCAGAGTCAGCTGCCTGGGCTTTCCCTTCAGAGCCCTCCGTCCTCAGGTTAATGGGCAGTTCACCTCCTGGCTTAGTCTCTCTCTCTGACATTTTCATGATGAGCCAGATACCACACTAGATACTGTGTGAGCCCAAAGATAGGTGCCACAACGGCCCTGAGCAGCTCCAGTCTTGTGACTAGAAGCTGAAGACACCACGGGCTATGGAGACATCAAGACCTAGGAAGTCAGGAAAGCCCTTTCATGTTTTGGCAGCAACTTCGACAACATGAGACCTCTGGAATTGACTTGGAAGAGAAGGAAGAAATGGAAAGCACTGAGGGTGAGCCCTGGACCCCTGGCACCCAGACCCCTAGGTCCTCACAACCATAACAATACCAGCTTCTTCAGCCCTCGCGTGGGCTCCTAGGATCAAGCTAAGGACCACTACAGTAGTTCACTCTGATCCATTCAGCAGCCATAGCAGCAGGCAGCCATGGAGAACAACAGAGCATCTGAGCTGGAAGGGACCTCCTGGCTTGTTCCACATTTTCCGTAACCATTCCCGTGGAACTACATTAATACTATTCTGAAGGGGGAGAGGATGCTGGCGTCAGATCTGTCTAGGAAATGCTGGTTTACTCGGATTCCTTCAGTGCACGACTCCTCAGAACCTTTATATAAGTATTGGGATGCGATTGTGTGTGTCAGTGTGTATCTGTGTGTGTGTTTATGTGTGTATGTGTGTGTGCGTGTGTGTGCATGTCTCAGTGTGTATCTGTGTATGTGTTCATGTGTGTGTGCATGTGTGTCTATGTGTGTATGACTGTGTGTCTTTGTGTGTGTTCATGTGTGTGTATGTCTATCTGTCTGTCTCTGTGTGTGTGTATGAGTGTACATGTCTCTGTGTCTCTGTATCTATGTGTAACTGTGTGTGTGTCAGTGTGTATATGAGTGTATGTCTCTGCATGTGTCTGTGTTTCTGTATGTATATGTCTCTGTGTGTCTGTGGGTATGTGTGTGTGTGTCTGTGTATGTGTGCCTGTGTCTATGTGTGTCTGCGTGTGTCTGCGTGTGTGCCTGTGTTGTGTACCTGTGTCTGTGTGTGTGTGTCTGTTTGTCTATGTGTGTCTGTGTGTGTGACTGGGTGTCTATGTGTGTCTGTGTGTGTGTCTGTGTGTCTGAGTATGTGACTGTGTGTCTATGTATCTGTGGGTGGCTATGTGTAGTGTGTATGAGACTGTGTGTCTCTGTGTGTGTCTCTGTGAGTCTCTGTGTGTGAACGTGATTGCCCATGCACCACATCATGCACTCAGAGCTCAGAGGATAGCTTCGTATGCTACTCTTCATCTTCCATCTTGTTTGAAACAGGCTCTCGCTGCCTCTGTGTAGCTGGCTAGCTGGCCTGGGAGCTTCCAGGGATTCTCCTGTCTATACCTCCCTTTCCCCCATAGGAGCTCTGGGATTATACACACTGGTGTTACCATCCAACTTTTACATGAATTCTGGGGGTTCAAACTTAGGTCCTCACACTTAGGTAGCTAGCTTTTCCACTCTCTGAGCCATCTCCCCAAGCACTGGTGTTGTCAATTTTTCAAAGAAAAATACTATATAAATGATTTCCTCGTTTTGTTTAAGGACACCAAAGGTACTTAGGCCTGGGATTCCACAGGATTCAGCTTGGAAAATTCTTGTAGGAAACAACCTCGTTAACATATACCTAGAGATCCAGGGGAGCAGGCAGAGGACCACGTGGTGACAGGCTCCAGATCCAACTCCTCCCCTACTCTCTCTGCCAAGAGCAGACAATAGTCTGTGCCCCTGTCTCAGGCATGGCCTGCGGTCTGCACCCTCTCATGGAATGCACTGAGATTCCAAAGTCCAATGGGAAAAGAGTGGTGGAGCTGGGTCTGGGCACAGACCTTCCTGCTCTGGCCCTTCTTGCCCTATACTGCCTCAGGTTGACTAGGGCCTCCTTTTCTACTTTGGGCCAGGCCTGAAGGGACCAATGAAGAGCAAGGAGAAGTCCAGAGCTGCAAAGGAGGAGAAAAAGAAGAAAACCCAGAGCCCTGGCCCTGGCCAGGGATCAGAAGCTCCTGAGAAGAAGAAAGCCAAGATCGATGAACTTAAGGTGAGGGTCCAGGAGTAGACAGTGTCCAGATGTAGGGCCGGAGGCAGCAGATGGGGCAGGATGCTGGCATGAGGCCTGACAAACTGTACTGTCTAGGTGTACCCCAAGGAGCTAGAGTCGGAGTTTGACAACTTTGAGGACTGGCTGCACACCTTCAACCTGTTGCGGGGCAAGACGGGAGATGATGAGGATGGCTCCACAGAGGAGGAACGCATAGTAGGCCGGTTCAAGGTCAGGCAAGAAGCATTGACCCCTCCCCACACACACACACACAGACAAGCTCATTTCCCTACGTCCCTCACCACTGCCTCTGAAATCCTTGTGCCTTCCATGGTCCAGGAACTGAAGTGTTAAGGCCTTGTCACAACATGTACCTGCGCTGTTGGCCCTGTCCAGGTCAATCTGCAGCCTGACAACCCCACCTCATGCTTTGTTCCAGGGCTCCCTCTGTGTGTACAAAGTGCCACTTCCAGAGGATGTATCTCGAGAAGCTGGCTTTGACCCCACCTATGGAATGTTCCAAGGCATCCCAAGCAATGACCCCATCAATGTGTTGGTCCGAATCTATGTGGTCCGGGTAAGACTCCCTTTGCGGCCCCTCCCTGCAGGCCACTAGGCCTCCTGCTGGAGGGACTGCTTCAAGACATTAGAAGGGCCTGGATAGCTCAGTCAGTAGAGCATCAGACTTTTAATATGAGGGTCCAGGGTTCAAGTCCCTGTTCGGGCGCTTAGTTTTTGTAGGAATCTGCTTTTACAAACACTATTATTAGACTATATTGTTTGTCAAGAGCACTATAATAACAAAATAATTGCACTCTTTGCCGGGCGGTGGTGGCACACGCCTTTAATCCCAGCATGTGGGAGGCAGAGGTAGATGGATTTCTGAGTTCGAGGCCAGCCTGGTCTACAGAGTGAGTTCCAGGACAGCCAGGGCTACACAGAGAAACCCTGTCTTGGGGGGGAAAAAAAAAGACATTAGAAGGAACAACTGACCTCGTCCCCATATTTCTAGAGAGGAAGTCCAGCCCTGGAGACAACAGGTAGCAATTTCCCTTAGTGCCACCGAGTGAGACTTCTGTCTCTAACCCAATGCCTCTGTCCCCACTTCTCAACATCACGGGTCCCTCAGGAACGGGGTGAGGGTACCCAAGAGTCCGCTTAGGCACCCCTTACCCTGCCTAGGCTACAGACCTGCATCCAGCCGATATCAATGGCAAAGCCGACCCCTATATCGCCATCAAGTTAGGCAAGACTGACATCCGAGACAAGGAAAACTACATCTCCAAGCAGCTCAACCCTGTCTTTGGAAAGTAAGACCTCAAGATGCCCTCTCTGCCTGCCTTGGCTCCGGTCCGGTTCTCACCCCTCGCCCATCCTGTACCCCCTTTCTGACACCGCCTCCTACAGGTCCTTTGACATCGAGGCCTCCTTCCCCATGGAGTCCATGCTGACGGTGGCTGTGTACGACTGGGATCTGGTGGGCACCGATGACCTCATCGGGGAAACCAAGATCGACCTGGAAAACCGCTTCTACAGCAAGCACCGCGCCACCTGTGGCATCGCGCAGGCCTATTCCATGTGCGAGGGCAGAGTGGAACCAGTAGCTGGGAGGGGCTGGGAACATGCTGGGGACGGGGATTGGGAAGGGACTGGGGGTCTGCTGCATCTTAACACTAAGACAAAAACTCCGAGTGGTAATGTGGAAAGGTAAACATGCTAGGATTTTGGTCCACCCTACTCAGAGTGCGGCTGGGCCTGAATATGCCAAGACAGAGTAGGAAAGGGATTCCAGGACAAAGGAGGCAGAACAGGGAAAGGAGAAAGGGATGGGGCAGGACAGTGGATAAAGCCCTTAGAGGATCTGGAAAGGCCTCTGCTTCTTACAGGCTGAGTGGCCCTGGTCAAGTCCCCTCCCTCTCTGGTTACCTGAGGGGTGATGGGGTAGTGGTTGGTTGGGGAGCACTGGATGTCAGAGCCAAAGACAAAGTAGAAGGATCCACCCCAGCAGACCTAGCTCAGGTGCACCTGGGGCTGCAGGAGGCCCATTGTTGGTGTAGACAACGGACAGTCGTGAAGAAGTAGCCAGAAGGACCTGCCACCTGGGATGTCCCAGCCTGAACCGCTTCACGCCTGTGTGTCTCCTCCCACCTACAGACATGGATACAATATCTGGAGGGACCCCATGAAGCCCAGCCAGATCCTGACCCGCCTCTGCAAGGAGGGAAAGGTGGACGGCCCCCACTTTGGTCCCCATGGGAGAGTGAAGGTCGCCAACCGTGTCTTCACAGGACCTTCAGAGATAGAGGATGAGAACGGTAAGGGACATTGATAGAAGCTGACTGGTCCCACTCTGGGGGGCTTCGGAAGGCTTCAGAGAGCCACACCTCTCTATGGGGGACTTCTAGACGTCCTCTAGTGACCCTGTGCTCCATACCCCGGAGCCCCATCCAGTCTGCCCAGCCACTGCCCTGACACCTTCTCCTGTACCTCACACACTATTTCCCCTCTTTCTCTCTCATTCATCCCCATGGGCCAGGAAAATACCCCCATTTTACAGAAGAGTAAACCGAGACCCAACAAGTTCCAGTTTGGTGACTTGCCCAAACTCATGTATCTCTACAGAGGCAGAGCAATGGTGTAGGCCCAGATCTCTCTGGCTCCAAGCCCCCCACCCCCACCCCTTTCCTCTCTGTCCATGGGGCACTTCCCAGAGGCTGCAGAAGGGTCTGGGCTGGAGAACTCACACCTCCATAGACATGGTTTCTCCTCCTTTGTCTCTCCCATTTACAACCCATCAGGGGTCTCTGTTCAACTTCCCTAAGCCTGGTAAGTCAGGGTCAGGGGTCTCTATGGAGCCTGAGGTGTAGCTGAGACCTTGGCCTTCCTCAGTGTCTGTCTCCCTAGCAATAAAACAAAGGTGAGGTAGACTCAGGGCTTTGTCACGACTCAGGATTTTGCACTCCTAAGCCTGTGGCCCCTGGTTCTGAAGAGGCCAGGTGTATGCACTTGATCCGCTGGCCTCCACAGGTCAGAGGAAGCCCACAGATGAGCACGTGGCACTGTCTGCTCTGAGACACTGGGAGGACATCCCCCGGGTGGGCTGCCGCCTTGTACCGGAACATGTGGAGACCAGGCCGCTGCTCAACCCTGACAAGCCAGGCATTGAGCAGGTGATGTGCACATGACTGCGATCCTAAGGGTAGAAGTGGGGTTCACAATATTCCCTGTGTGGCCCCCTGTAGTCCCACCTACCGCCCCACTGAGGCCAGCTTGAATGGCGAGTGTGGTTCTGAGACCCGCATCGAACTGTTAGCTCCCCGCCCCGGAAGCTGTTACCGGCTGTTGGTGACATTATAAGACACCCTAGCCTCCAAAGCAGTTGCTGGCATGCACCTTGAGAGAGGCCGGGGAAAATGGACCTCCTTGAGCAGAGGGAAAAAGTCACTCAGACATCTGCCACCCCCCTCTCTTCCTCAGGGCCGCCTGGAGCTGTGGGTGG
>JADRCD010215488.1:0-11695 GCA_019843815.1 Montemys delectorum
AATAAAATAAAATAAAATAAAAAACATTGCCTCATTATGAAAAGCTACTAATAGGACAGATTGGGGAACTGAGAGTAATGTCAATAAATATAAGTATTAGTAAATATTGCTTTTATCAACTAATGGTAGTAATTCTATTAATCAGCCTCTACATTTTGGATTTGTAGTTCGACCATGTGGACAACTGCCCGAGTCTTTTGCGTTTCGTACAAGCTTCGTGTTCTGTTCAGCTTGTTGAGGCTTCATCCCAAAGGTCTCCAGGCCTTTCTTGGGAGGGAAATAAATATAAGTAACATACATCACTTGTAACAGAGGTACAGTGTGTTAATTATGGTGACAAAATACCAGCAAGAAACATGAACGGAGGTGAACAGAGGAATTGGCTTTGCTCATAGATTCAGTTTACCGCAGAGGACAAGGTGTGTCCCTCCACAACAGTGGGAGTACACTGAAGAGGGTGTTCAAAAGGCAGACATAACAGGACAGTAACTGGGGCTGGGGACAAACCTTCAGAGGTCCTTCAGCAGTGAGCACTTTCCATCAGCTGGGCCCACCAGTCTCCCAAAACTTCAGCAGCCTCCTCCCCAGACAGGACAGCCAACTGATGGGCAAGTATCTGAAACATGGTGGGCCTGTGAAGGACATTTCAGCTTCAAGCCACAGGAGGTGGCTTCAAAACTACTGTTGAGGCGATTCCTGGCTTCTAATAGAATTGTCAAGAAACAGGGCCATCTCTTTGAAATTCATATCAAGCTGTTAAGGCAACAAGACCAAGATTAAACTTAGAGATATTCACTACTTCACCCCCTTCCTCCACCCTGTTCCTGTCCTCATGAGCATGCCAACTCCCTGCCGCCATCACTCCAGCTCTGTAGACTGAGCTCCTCCAACATCCAGACAAGGCCAGCCTGGATTGGAAAGAGGGAAATGGTACCGTGGATGGACACTGAAGCTCTGTGTGTACGGCTGCAGACTTCTGTGTGGTTCTGGTAACTGCTCCTCAAACTTCCTCCTAAAGTGCCGGATTGAATCAGAGGTCCAGGTGATTGGCAGCAGTCTTGGCAGCTGATGCTTAAACATGGGAGTGTTAGAAGGGAAGTTAGAAAGGGAATGATCCAGAAAGAAGGATGGTGAAAGTGGGGACTTGGAAGCCGAGCTGTTGGAGGTACACAACATGTTCTAATTGGAGAGTCATCTAGCACACAAGGAGGAGTTCCGCTCTGTAACTTTGAAAGAGCTTAGGGCAGTGATTACAAGGTCACCCTTCAAGGAAATGGTCTTTGCGAACATAAGATGATGACAGGAAAGAGAAGTGGCCTGAGAATTTGACTTTGGCCTGGGAGCTCCTTTGTAACCAGCACATTTACTTGTCTGGAGAAGGCAGAGCATAGTCCCATGAGCTGATGAGACAGTGGCAGCCCCACCCATCACATAACAAATGACCTGTGCTGTTAGTGAGCTCCCCCCTCCCCCCCCCTGCCCCGACACACCCAGTAGATTTTGGTTAGCTCTTCCCTACTGCATCATGGTGATCAGAAACGTCCTGGGAGAAGCCTCATATCACTAATCATATGACCCATTTCCCACCTGGTTTCCAGAAGTTCTTCTGCGTCTGAGATGGATCCACTGGCTCTTAGGAGGGGTGGCAAGCTGTGTGAACACACATCCACATGAACCAAATGCCCTGCACTGGAGCTCCTGAGAACAAGCTGTCTTAAGGGGCCACATTTTATTTCTCTAATAGGGACATAGCTGGGTAAGGGAAGGTTGCTGAGCCTGGGGGAGTTTCTGCAGCCCACCCTGGAGAGCTGGTACTATGAGATACAGCGGCAGGAGTAGATCCAAGGTCTTGACCACTAGCCTGGACCACTGGTCTCATAATGTGGGTGAACTCTCTTGAAGGGCTTCTTAACCACAGATGTCATATTCCAATGAGATCAATGAGATCAATTCAATTAGAACCTCTCTCTCTCTCTCTCTCTCTCTCTCTCTCTCTCTCTCTCTCTCTCTCTCTCTCTCTCTCTCTCTCTCTCTCTCCCTCCCTCCCTCCCTCCCTCCCTCCCCCTCTACCTCTTCCTATTCTCCCTTTCCCCTTCTCCTCCCTCTTTCCTCCTTCTTCTTCCCCTCCCTCCCTCTTCCCCCTCTCCCTTTTCTCTCTTCCTCCCTGTTTCTCTACCCCCTCCCTTCCACTCTTCTTCCTACCATTCATTTTATTATATTTTAATTTTTGGTGCCAGTGGTTGAATATGCTTGTATAAACTCAACAAGGATCTTGCCAGTAAGCTACCTTTGCAGCCCCTTTTCTTTGTCTTTCATGTAACAGGGTCTCACTAAGCTATCTGAGTTACCCTTTCAGTCATTCTGTTGCTCAGGCAGGCCTTGAACTTACAATCCCCCTCTCTCATCCTCCAGGGTAGCTGGGATTACAAGGCTGTGTCACCAGGCCAGAGTCACCAAATATTCCTGAGAACATCTAAACAACTCATTTTCCAAAAATCTATCCCACCATCTTCTGTGAGAACTACCAAGTGATTTTTTTTTCAGCCATTGCAAGAGAAAGGAATTTTCTTGGCAAAGTCTGCAAGAGCTAGGGGTGGGGTGGATGAAGGCTTGCCAATTGAGAAACAAAAAAAAAAAAAAATCGTTTTCTAAAATTGTCATTTGTTTTTACCATGATATTTATCAGTAAGATCAAATCATATATAAGTGTCATATAAGACTGATATCTTTAGCAAAAGAGACTTGGATCAAGAATGGCTGAGAAACTTCCCACCTTGGAAGGACTCACATTGAAGTTATGCAAGATTTCAGCTCAGCCATTTTTCCAAGGTGTCCATTGAGCCCGAACCTCTTGCCTTCGTTCATGAGCTCTGAGCAGAGCCTGAGCTCTTCCTAGGTGATCCAGGGGTGTCTGTGGTGGTTAGGAGAATATTCAGCACTGGGGTCTGACAATCAGCAGTCCTCCACAGCACCCCAGAGGAGGCGTCTTCTCCCCAACTCCTCCAGAGCCTGGGAGACCAGCACACTGCATTCTCACAGAAGAGAACTCCCTCAGGGACCACCTCAGAGGCAATTCCCTCACCTCCAACCACCCCAAACCCATGCAGTTGGAGCTAACGGGTAGACATGCGCTAGTGGACTACTTGCTTTTCCAGCTCACAGCCCTCCTTCTCTGAGACGTCTAAAGACACAGAGTCATGTCGACAGCAAGTGAGACCTAGCGTTGGCTCTCATCTCCTCTGAGGCTGTCTACTCATCTTTCAGCTCAAGATGCTGATCTTACACATTTTCCAGACAGGGTTTGAGTAGTCAGAATTGTCAAGCCATGGTAAGAACTTAAAGAATGGCTGTGAGAACATCATTAGGTGCCACCCAGGGACAAGTCAAGGGTGTAAGTCCCATTTCCCACCCTCTATACTTTTATACCTTGCTGAGTGAGAACAGGTTGCCTTCTATGTTTCTCTCCCAATCCCAGAAAACTCTTAAGAGTTTGATTTTTTGGGTTTTTTGTTTGTTTGTTTGTTTCATTTGTTTGTTTTTGTTTTTTAAGAGCAGAGCACAAGTCCCACTTCTGCACTAGCATTTTGTTTTGTAGATGTAGACTTGAATCTGCAGCTTGAAATCCTTCAGCCACAAGTCAGCTTTTCCACTTAGGAAATACAGAAAAGCTTTAATCTTCCCCCAGTAAACCACAAGATGCGTAGATTCCAGGCAGGGGCACCTTCCCAGAGAGCCAGTGACAGATGTCACCTACGCCCAGGCCAACATTATGCACATCCTGTATCCAGATATCCCTGGCCCTACCTACTGCTGTTCAAAAAAACAAAACAGGGCAATCTAGTTGGACACTCACGAGAGTGAAGAGCCCAGCAATATAAAGTGCTGTGCTTCTATGCTGTAAGATTTGTGGTTGGCTGAAGGATCCAGTCACTGTCTTAAAAGTGCGCCTTTGGTAGCTCCTTTGGGCTCTGTACTTGGAGTCCCTGCATTCACCACACATTTTGACACATCTTAGTCCCAATAGGTTTGAATGGAGACCCCCCTGGGTACACTGACCTGCTCTATGTCTGTGCATTGTGTCTGTAGTCTGAGATTGAGTCACACGTCCCAACACCTGACACTATCCGTTAGTGTTTCATTGTGGACTTTTCTCACATCAGAAAGCATTTCTCTCATGTCCTCTCTTTTGTTCAATTTCTCCATAAGCCCACCTCAGCCATGTACTGCCTAGGCTTTCCCTCCCGTAGGGAAGGATTGACCGATGTGAAGTCCCTCTTCTGGGGAAGGCACGACGGAGATCTAATCACTTAACACTTTTACTCTGATGGTATAAACACTGAGCAGAGAAAGCTTCTGACTCAGGGAATAAAGAGGGCACTGGTCACCAAACCTAGCAACCTGACTCCATTGCTGGGACTCACATGAAGGAAGAGAACCAGCTTTTGAAGGTCATCCTCTGGCCCCTGCACACACACACTCCTGTGCATACATGTACACACAATACATAGATAAAATATTTTTAAAATCTGGTTACCCTACAAACTAGTGTGGAGTTCAACTTTCCCTTCATGCATAGAGGATAATTCATACATGGTGGAATATTATTTAGCCTCTAAAAGGATAGGATGTCACACACTACAACATGGAACCTTGAGGAAAATGAGGTAAAAAAAAAAAAAATAGACAGTAACAAAAAGGCATGCGCTGTGTGATTCCATGTACCAGAGCCCCCTGCAGTAGCCAAATTCAGAGACAGAAAGCAGAATGTCAGGAGCTAGAGGGAGAGAAGTGGGTAGTCACTAATCAGTGGGGCCAGAGTGTCTGTTCTATAAGATGGGAAAGGTCTGGAGACAAGATGCACAGGAGCAAGAGCATAGAGTAAGCACTATTGGACAGTTCACAAAGGTTACCATGATGTGTTCAATGCCTGCCATGTTTTTCAAAATGTGTGGAGGAAGAAGACTCACCCCTTACCTCACAGGGTTAGTAGCAAGAAAGGAATATAATCACATAAAATGCTTTGCAAGCTGCAGTTTTTCTCTCCCAGTTCATAAGCACACATGCACACAACACACATGATTGTATGTATATATTACATACATGATCACATGTATACATGTCAGACATATGATCACATGAAATGCCTAGTACAGTTCCTCCTTCTATTGTACACACACATATACACATGCGCACACGCACACACACATATACAAACACACACACACATACACACACCACATGCTTGCATACACACTCAGATATGCACACATGTGGAGACTCTCATACCTCTTCCTGCCAGCTGTCTCCCAGCTCCCTGAGCCAGCGTTATCACTACACGGGCACATTGTGTTAGATAACCTCTGTCCTCAGATGGCTCTTCCATCTGTAGTCTGGAAGAGTCTCACATCTCTTATACTTCCTGATATAAATTCCCATTTCAGATGATTTTAAGACACTCTTTGAATATTGATCCAAATGTGAAGCATCTTTAAACCTAGTCACAGCAGGGACCGAGGAGTCAGATGTGAATCATGTCTGTGTGAAGCACTTTACACGTTATAAAACACCTCCAGTAAGTTGACGTGTGTAATTTTTAAAACAGAGGAAAGCTGTGTATTATGGTCCCCCATTTAGGGAGGAAAAGAGTTTAGGTGCCATAAGTCCAAAATCTCAAGCACAGAGGACAAAGTTAGTGTGAAGCCACCATGCCTTAGCTTTGAGGCTTCTCTGTCCCTTTCTTCTTCCCAGTGGGTGGCCGAGGGTAGGTCAGAAGTGAGTTTACCCAAGGCCTAAGGACCTGCTGTCCTTAGATCAAGCATAGAGCTGGTTGCTCTAGAATAGGCAACCAGGAAGTGGATTTTCCCACCAGGTTAGGGGTACAAGGCAGGAGCCTCCACAAGGTCCAGCCCTGTGAGCAAAGCCTTCTGGGCCAACAAGTAGCCACTGAGAACTTACTTCTGATAAGTTCTAAGCCTCCCAGAAAGGCCTCACTTTAAGTACAAAATCATACATATATGATTTCCAAGACTCATGCATGCTACAGGTAAATTTGTATGTGTAACTTAAACCTCAGCATCACACCCCACAAAAAATTTTCTCCCATAAAAACCACAGGGGAAAAAAAGTACCTTTCTTAGTTTGGGCTATCTAGGGCAAATTCTGAGATGAGGATAACATGGATTTAGGGAGAGCCAGTGAGTAAGCAGGAAGGAAGGGAAGAGTTCAAATAAAGGGCAAACCTAGGCCAAGTCCTGCAGAGGGAACTCAGGAGCATGTGCTCTGCAAGGTAGGACGGCCAAGACAAAGGTGTTCAGACTCCCTGGTCATCCCCTCGTTCCGCAGAGAAACACACATCAGGGTACCCCTAGAGGATGCAACTTCCCCCAGCATTTCCTGCTTTCAGACGGTATAGAGCAGGAAGACACCTGTATCTCAAGACTGGGGGAAGTTGAAGCACCCTAACACCATCTGGCACACATAAAAATGCCACATAAAAATGTTGGAGGGAGATCTGGGCACACCGTAGACATTACCTGCTGCAAGCAACAAAGGGTGAAATTAAGGAGACAGTCTCTCCCCATCTGCAAAACGAGGCTACTTAACTACCTGTGCTTATGTGTGAAATCTGTAATGTAGTACTAGCCATGCGCCATATAACATTTGAGTGGATGATGGGCCCCCATAGACAGGATCCCATAAATTGTAACAGCACTGAAAAGTTCCTTTGGCCTGGTGACATTACACATTTCCTTACCTGGCTTCAGCAATGTTGGTGTCGGCAAACCTACTGCTCGGGTGGTCCTTCATAGTAATAAAACGACTCCTAATGACACATCGCTAGACCCACAGATCACTGCATCCCTCAACCCTAATCGTGGAGCTTCTTCTTGCAGCAGGTGGAAATGAACCCAGAGACCAACAGCTGGACCATGTGCAGAAAGTGAGAGACTTTGGAGCACTCCATTCTAAATGGGACGTCTTTATCAAAGTCCTCCCTCAAGGCTCAGGAGACTAGTCAGAAGAGGAGACAGAAGGAGTGTAAGAGCCAGAGCTGGTTGATGACTGACTCCAGGAGAAAGAGCATCCTCCAGACCCAATAGGCTAATAAACATATGAACTTGCATAGACGGCGGCAGCATGAACAAGACCTGCAAAGGCCCAACACTGAGAAGAAGAAGTGGAGACAAACCCCACACCTAAGCAAGAAGCTGTTTGTAATTGATACCTTCTGGAAGAGGGGAAGTCAGTTTTCTCCAGTGAACCACACTCCAGGGACGGTCTCATGCCCAGAAGAAGTTAACTAACACACACACACACACACAAAAAAAAAGACTCTGTGGGCTTTTAAGGTGATATTTGTTTAGTTTCAGTATTTTTTGTTTGTTTTATTGGTTGTTTAGTTTTTGTTTTTCTGTTTTGTTTTGAGAGAGAGAGAGAGAGAGAGAGAAAGAGAGAGAGAGAGAGAGAACATGTAGAGAGGTAGGGAGATCCAGGAGAAATTGAAGGAGAGGAATAATAGTATCAAAAATATTGTATGTAAAAATGTTTTAATAAAAATAGCATAGTGACACATGAAATAATGGAGAGCATATAGTATTTGGTCATGATAACAAGCAATTAATTATGTGGCTTGATTGTTGTTTATGCATTTATTTATATTTATCGTGTTGTTTATGCAACTGATAATAGTGTTTTTCTTGTTAACGTAGAGAATGCCCCTAGCTATTTAAAAAGAATTGATTGCGAAAGTGTGCCCTGTGACACCGGCAACAGCTCCACCGGCCTTCTCTTTGTGTGTGTCTCTGATGCTTTAAAGAGGCCACATTCCCTGGTTGACCTCCAGAGTCTAGGTTTGTGTAAGTGATCCACAGGGTTTTCAGACAGGACGTCACCTGAATCTGATGGTACATCTCTCAGGACTCCCTCTCCATCATTAGGCAAAAAGTGACTGCAATGCTTGTATCCAGGTCAAACAACTCAGAAAGGGCACTTTAAAGACCAGAGATATCAGCTCCTTATAACACCTACAAATAAGACAGCGAGTAACTTCAGCGGGACCTGTGGCTCTGGCTGAACACGTTGGTTCACCAGATGGAGACTTCTGTAAGGCAAAAGGGACTTGGGTTATCCATGAGGACTTTCAAAGTCCCTTCAGCAGCACTAAAGCATTTCATTGGATAAATTTTGTAAGGACCCACGTGGAGGCTCATACCCATGATAATTCCAGTTCTAGGGGATTTGAGACTCTCTTCTGACCTGCCCGGTCACCAAGACCTGAAGTCCTGTGCAGACTTATATGCGGGCAAAACACCCATCCCCCTAAAATAAAATGGGGGAAAAAAGATTTTAAAGGAATCTCAAGAACTCAATTTAATAATTTCCCTAAACTTCCGTATCTGGCACTTGTCTTTTAAAAGCTTCATCAAACCCCATCGAAACCAGTGATCTTTTACATTCTTAAGTATTTGGTGGAAGTCTTATAAGACCATAGCAGAATCTGTTAAGCGTTTTGTTTTGTTTCTGTTCAACCTTGAGTCTGAACAGTGGGTTCTGCCCTGTTCATCTCTCAGGCAGAATTACAGGGCGAGCTTTTAACGCAGCCCACAGTTGCTTATGGGCACCAACCTGCTCTTCTGCTAGCTGGCTGCCGAGCTGAGCTAGGAGCCAGGAGGGAGCCATTTTTATGGCATTTGAGTAGCACAAAATGTGAGTTTTCTCTTGAGAGGGCTTTTGAGAATTATAGGGAATTAGTCATCATTTCCAATGTGAGTATTTTAACAGTTGTGAAATTATGAAGGGCTGACTCAACAATTCCAGTGTTGCAATATGTCACTTCACTGTCTTGTTACTTAAAATTACAGGCTTCGGGAGATGATGACTTTTTAAAAGAGCCCAACCAAGTCTGGAAAGAAAAGTGAGATATGCAGACAAAGCAAGGGGAAAATTATAAAATTGCCAAACATTTATGAAGCTATTTAAAAATCCCAAGAGACACATTTAATGTGTCTCTTTTTCTTAAATAGCATATTTCTCTTCTCTGTGAATTCTATGGTAGAAGCACTTAGTAAATAGTGATTCCTTTTCAGTATACAAAACCAATCCAAACTGGATTGAATATGTTACTAAATTTCTAAATGAGTCACCTCTTCAGTATCCTTTTGGATAGGCTTAAAGAAAAAAAGATGAATAGATTATCATGAGACAAAGATGATTAGGCCTATTCAAGAGGACTCTTAGGCTGTTGCTCAGCCTCTTCATTAGATAACTCCTCATTAACTACCCTAAATGAGCTACAAATAGGTATCAGGTCCTGTCCTTTATATATGAAAATTAGGCCATTAGTAAGCAGATGACTCTTGAGGTGTTTTCTAAGGAAAGTTTTTCAAGCATGCCTCTAGGTTTCCCCATTCAAAAGCATATACTTGTAACATGGCTAGCCAGGGTTAAAAGGAAGCTAAAAAGAATCCAAAAGAGATGATTCTAATGAGCTGAGTTTCTTTAACATGGTGTGATAATTAGGTAGTCCAGCCAGAGCAAAGGCCAACTGGGAAAACTTGAGGAGATTATAAATAGCTCCACGAAAGGTTAAAATGCAAATCTAGAGGAGGCATTATCCTTTCAAGAACTGAACAAACTACGGAGTAGGACAAGTCCCTGCATGAACAGTCAGGAACTATAAAGAAAGGGGACTGGAGCTGAAGAGATGACTCGGCCTTAAGAGCACTCATTGCTCTTGAACGGCTCAAGAGCAACGGGTTCAGTCTCTAGCACCCGTGTCAGACTTTGGCTCCCACCGCCTGGATGTCTAGCCCTAGAAGATCTAACTCTTTACTCTGGTGGCCACTGGCACTCAAATGCACATGTGCACACATAGGCATACCATAATCCATGGAAGCCTACTATTGTGTGGACTTCAAAAGCATGTACACAAACACATAGACATATATAAAAAGGAAGTTAAGTGGAATTATCCTATAGCACCTCCCAGATGCCATAAGTTATCAAAAAAAAAAAAAAAAAAAAAAAACCCCACTGTCCAGTGTGGCTTGCTTCTCTTCATGTTGGTAATCAGTAGGGTCTCATAGACACCCATCCTCATCAAAATCAGTATAACCTATGCCATTGATCTTTGTCGCCCCCCTGAATTTGATGGTAAGACCTTGTTACAGAAGATACTTGAGCCTTAGAACATGGAGGAATCAAATGATACTGCCCTGAAGATGTCATCCCTACTGGGCAGCTCTGTCATGGAATCAGAGGCACGCTCCCTATTGATGTAGGAGAAAAGCAACGGTTTACTCAGCTGTGAATCCTGTAAGCTACAATGAGGACCAGCCGGGCAGGCAGCTCTTAAAGCACAATAGTTCAATAGTGGCATGAACGTCTCTGGAGTAGCAAACCATTTTTTGATTGTATTTGACATCTACCCCGACAAGATGGAACTCATGCCTGGTACGGTTAACTGAGCCCCAAAACCCAGGGCTTGGTATATCAGAGGCTCTCGGGGAGAACCTATCACACGTATTCTACTAAATGGACATCGTCTAAATTGTCCCTAAATACTTATCCTTATACCCATTGATTAGTGTGGCTCTCGGCCATCATCAGAGAAGCTTCATTTGCAGCTGATGATGTTCAATACAGAGACTCACACCTGGTCAAAGCGCAGAGAGTAAGAGATTGTGTGGTCGTCAGTCTTAAATAGGAAACCTATAGCATGCTCTGTTTCCTAGTTCTCAAGGATTGTTGTGGAAGAGGGGCAGAAAAACTGTGAGACCCAGAGGTAGTAGTTGACCACTACAAGGAAATAGTAGCCAAATTCCAGGGTGGATGGCAGAGGGACTTATTAGTTCTAACCCCTAAATGAGGAGCTATCGGCAACGGTGGCTGGGGTGGGTATGAGGATCAATCTTCGTCTGTGGCACCTGACCTGTGACCTGTGTTCCACTGGATGAATCCTCACCTAGGCACACATAGGGCATCAATAAGAAGACTGAGCAGGTTTAGGGGAAAGAAAGAGTAGATGAAATTGGGAGTTTTTTCTGGGTACAACTTGCATGGGTCTTGTTCGTATAGTCACGGTTGATATTAGTATGTGTGTGCCGCAGTCCAGTTATATCTGGGAAGCATGCCTTGGCTACAGTCATCTATTACCCCTGGTAAGATCTTTCTGCTCCCTCTTCCATGATGATTGCTCAGCCTTGAGAGGAGGGGATATGATACAGATTTAGGACTAAGTCCTCCGCAATTAATTCTCTGCAGTTGGACCAATGTGATTCTCTATGCTAATCACCCTCTCCTGCAAGAAAGGAGTATCTCTAATGAGGGCTGCCTGCGGTACTGCTCTATGGGCATAAAGATAAATGCTTAGGAGGCAGCTTAGTACTCTGTCCATTTAGCAGAATAATACAGTTGGTTCTTCCCTAGAGCTTATGAGCTATCACGTCATGAGTTCTTGTCTCAGTGAAAAGTACCAGGCATGAGTTCCATTTTGTGGAACAGAACTTAAACTGAATTCTTGTAAAGTTGTTGGTTAACTCTAATAATATTCATGGCACTAGTACACAAGTGGGAAATTCCCAAAGCAGTTGGTATTGAAGCTCGCAGTGTTCACAGCTGGGTAAGGTTATTGATTCCTGGTGGTAAGTATAGTACCTCCTAGCATGATTAATGCTAGCCAGTAAGGAAGCTTCCA
>JADRCD010215488.1:11795-22809 GCA_019843815.1 Montemys delectorum
TTTTTTTTTTTTTTTTTTTTTTTTTTTTTTTTTTTTTTTTTGGATAGCCTATGTCGTCTGGAAGAGGTATATCTCCCCATTATATGGTAATTGATTTTGAACTATATAGAGAGTTTAGAAAGCTAGAAAGCTTGTACAAGTAGCAGGTTTCCATATGGCTTCTTCAGAGTTCTTTAATGTTAGATCTATGGAAGCCCAGAAACAAGCCAAGTAGTGTTCGAGAACATGTTAGATGACAGAGATGGCAGTTCAAATGAAAGAGAAAAGGGTAGAAATTTTTCAGTAACTATATCTTTGGAAACCTTCACCAGATGAAGGAAAATGTCTAAACTAATTTAAAAATCCAGACAAGAAAAATTAAAATTGTAAAATCAATGTAATTCTTAAATGTAACATTTAGATATAAGGAGAGAACTTTTAAATAACACTCCAGAAACTTGAAGTGAAAGAAGACTGATAGCAACAAAGTTGAGGATTTTTATACAATGTGGAATACCAGGATGAAGCTGCTACATTAAGTAACACAATAGGCTAGGAGCTGTGCGACATCCAAAATGAATCAAGAGTTAATAGTAATGTTATATAAGGAATAATCTCCCATAAATTAATAAGAGAAAATATAGGAAACTCAACTTTTAAGTTTCCAGTGAGTAGGAATACCAAATTCAGAGGAGGAGACACCAACATGTTGGTGAAAATATACTCGGCTACTTCCTTTGATATGCATAGACATAACTTTTAAACAACTTTGTTACCATTTGGTTGGCAAAACAATTACACATTGGTAATACCAAGTGTTGATGATAATGTTAGCTAATAAGAACTTCTTACAGTGCTCATAGTAGAAAATACTTTTAGTTCAAATGTCTTTGATCCCTCATCCTGTGTCACTTCCATTAAAAACAAAACAACAAAACTATCCATCCTGCCTCCACTGGGCTTGACTGTATAACTCAGTTGAGTCTTACAATAGACTTTATATGTACTGCCCTGTTCCTGGACTTTAACCTCAAGCATGTGGCTGGCTTGGACCAATAGTATGTTAACAGTAGATATTGAGCAAAGGCTTGAAATGTGGTCACATGGTTGGGCTTGAGCCTTCATGCCTCTGCATTTGCCATGAGAAGAATATTCCCTGTTTATGTAACCTGAGATCAAGGAAGATGAGAGTCGTGGGGAGCAGACCTGACCCAACTTGAACTTGACTGCCAGTCACACCTAGCTGAATTTCCAATTATCCTACACATGTATATGTGACTGATAATAAACTATTTGCTTGGAGTCATTTTGTTCATGACGATTGGTCTCGTAGTATCATTTTGGTAAGAGCTTACTGATAACGCACTCAAATGCTTATATTATGTCTATTTAAAAGCACAGACATTATTTGTGAGAAAGTACATACAGCCTCTACGTTTCCTCTGTTGGGAGAATGTCTCTCACTTTGAGGGCAAAATTCCAAGCATCTTCTATCTAGTCTCTAATCTAGTCTATTACAACAAATAGAATTCTAGTCAATGAGACCCATAGGGATCTACTAAAAGACTTCTGATAAAATGTTTGTCCACTAAAATATGAGAGCTACATGGGGAGCTATAACCACTCTTTCACTAGCTTTGACTATGTCTGTGTGGAATGCCCAGACTGTGATAACAGTCTTGTGACCACTGAAAACAACACTGACTTTCCAAAGATGATAGGACAGAAAGATAGATTCTTCTGGATCCTTTACCAGACCACAAAGAGTTTGATAGTATACCAGTGGTTCTCAGTCTGTGGGTCGTGACCCCTTGGTGGCTGCATATGAAATATCCTGTATATCAGACATTTATATTACAACTCATAACAGTAACAAAATTACACTTAGGAAATAGCAACAGAATAATTTTATGGTTGGAGGTCACCACAACATGAGAAACTGTATTAAAGGGTCACAGCATTAGGAAGGTTGAGAACCACTGATATATACACTATAACCCCTGTACCATGAGACTAGTTGGGTTCTTAGGATTGAGGCCATTTTTAACCTGGATGTTATAAACATCCTTAATTACTCAACAATGGCCCAATAGTCTCATCTTCTAGGTGTGCACACAAAGTTATCTAAGAGACTGTTGTTGGGTCCATCTCACGATTGTTTTGTGGTAGTGCTATTTGGACGTCACCTACCCAGAACACAGAAGAATAAAATGTCTCCAGTGAAGCAGATCATAATCAGAAGTAGGGAACTATATTTTCATCAGTCATTTCAATACATTTCAGAAGTATGACACAAAGAAGCAAAAGTAAAAAAAAAGTTGAAATGAAAAATATAGCATGGTGCTAATTATGTAAGTAAAGAATACAGTCATTAAAGAAGCATACAATTCTCTCAACAATTCACATATAGTCATGGAACAAACACATACGTAATTTAAAAACTCTGAATCTTATCTGGGGCTAGAGAGATAGTCCCGTGGGTGAGAGCCCTGGGTCTCCAGAGCATCCTGTTTCCATTCCAGGCACTCAACTGGCTGCTCACAACTGTAATTGTAACTGTCACTCTAGTTCCGAAGAAGCTGACGTACTTTTTTTGGTCTATGCACACACCAAGCACACAAAGGGGTACATATACATCCAGGCAGACAAAACACCATACACATAAAATTTAAATAGTGTGTACTTGTATGAGTCACTGTTACACAACAAATTCCTCCAAATCCTGTTGCTTCGAGACAATAAACACTGATTATCACAAAGTTCGCTGGGTTAGGAATTATGTATGGCTTAGCTTCTTACTCATGTTTTCCAGATTATCAGAATCTGGGTTAGGGTCCCATCTGAAGGCACAGCAATGGGATATTAGCTAGAAGCCTCCTTCTAAGGAGGATGGCACAGGTGTACATGGACTAGGAACCACCCATAATGCTCCCTGATCACCAGTCATCAGCAACAGGGATGCCTTGGCATAAATAAGAGGGGCATAGCTGAGTCAACTCGGTTTACCCCAAGGTAAAAATAAAAGAAACAAAAAAAAATCAGGCTGCAAAAAAATCAGTGCTGCTTAGATGCCTACAGACATCCAGCTAGTTGACATCAAATAATACCTGACAAAACTCAGCCTTTGTTTTGGGAGCAAAATTCTGACTCTGTATCGGAAACTATCAAGAAACATAGGCCAAAAATTAAAAATCTTATTATTTAAGATCAGAGGCCAAGAGACAGAAAGAAACTGGCCATTAATATAGTTTTTATGGAAAACATAGCATCTCAAATGTAAATTTACTGTGAAAAAATATGATTTGAAATGTCTTGGTGCAGATTTGAGTAACATCATAATAGGAGGAGACCTATTAAAATTCATATTAATAGGTAGGAGATCAGAGGACCAGGTGGCCAGTGATGTCTCTTGGACATGGCAGACTCCTCTCCTGGCCAGGCAACTCTATTGGCAACCCTCCTGCCAGAGTGGAAGTGTAATCTTTACAGTTTCCAGATGGCTTCTAAATTGGCAATCTCCCTCCCTTTTCCAAGAAATACACACCAAAGAGTTAATTTCATCAAACGGTTCTGTATGTAACGTCAGTCTTCTAACAAGCAAAATTTCAAGTCTCCATCTCTCTGCCTGGGACCAGGGGAACGCCCCTTTCATTTTGTCTCATTCTTTTCCTGATGCTTTCTCTCCTCCTTTTCATGCTCCCCATCACAGCATAGGTTCATTAAAAATTAACATCCCTGTTCAGCAGGGAAGCTCACGCCTTTTAAAAATGTTCTGGCAAGCGCAGCACCAGGATGCACATCTCCAATCAGACCTGACTTGGGAAGGCACAGTGTGCTACAGAGCTGCTTCTTGGACAGCGTGGGTCTCAGGGGCAGTGGTGCTGCTGGTGGTACTGCTCTTCCTTGGTGCTTTCACAAAATAAAGTATTTGGGGCGTATGAATTTGCAAAGTCAAAATAATCCATTATGATGTAGAAGCTATGTGTTTTCACAGCCACCAAGAAAGATGAGGGACAGACCTCATGTCTTCAAGTCCACAGACAAAATGGCATCTGTAATTGGTGTCTAAAGCTGCAGAGTTTGGATGGTAAGGCTTTCAACCCACAACAGACTTGGAGATGTGTGTCGATTATAAAACTGCAAGTCGAAGCAAGACAGGGAAACATAATTCTACCCAAAAGGCTAATGGACAGAGCATTTCATGAAAACTAAAATTACTAGGGTGGGGGGGGCTCTCCAAAAATTATTTTCAAATGGTTTTATTCACCGTTATGCATGAGTATTTGGACTGAATTTCACTGAAAATTGATTAGAGATCTCAAATTATGTCATATTATTGATGAGTTACTCTGAATAATTGTCTAAGAGCCCCAGTAGACTTTAGTTGGTAAACTTGATCCTGGGCTAAATTAGATCCTGATTCTAGATCTTTCCTCATTCCTTGTCCTTCTCTTCTCCCAGAGTTACTTTGACCTAGATTGATCCAGATTCATAGCTATTGGGCAGTATCTTATAACTTCACAAGCCACAGGATGACTCAATAGCTTTAAAACAACAGAGCACGTGCTGGCTGGTTGGCTGCCACTGCAGAGCCCAGTGCAAGTGAATTTCACCCCAAATGTCCTCACTTCATTACTCTCATCAATACCAGATCTCACTGGGTACCACAAACATCATCTCCTCCCTTGGTTTTTTTCCATCACTGCTTCCAAGGCTGAAAGCTCTTCAAATCATAGGTCCCCAAGTCAAATTAGAAGTCCAGTTAGTAAATGGCCTTTCTCTGAGTTTATGATCCTGCCCTCCCCAGCAGTCCTCTTTAAGCTTGATATTCTATATCTCCTGTCACTCAGCTCCAATAATAACACTCAAATTCAACAGCCAGAGTTCTCAGGTCTGACAGACCCACTGAGTCCCTAATGCCTCTTCAAAAGTCATTGTAGCCCAATACCTTAGAATGAATTGTATAAAATACATGGGCTGCGTGAGTCACCATCACACTTAAACGTCCAACATCTATCTCCTCTCTAGATATTTTGCAAGGTCCATCATCATCTCTTTAGGTTTTTTGGGTAATAAAACGAATAAATTCAAGATGCTAATGTCCAAAGAGGACATACATCATGAAAGAGGAATGATAAGGTCACCTTCAGGAACCAGACAAGCCATCAGGAAAGCATTGAAAGGATGACTTGCTCCCCTCTGGGGTTGCTCATCAGCTGCACAGATCCTTCATATTCGTATCTCCCCACCTTATTCTGCACAGAAAGAACCCATGTTGCTTCAGCTATGTGTAGGCTGCAAAGTAGAAGATGCTAAAATCACCACTGCAACCCAGGGCTGCACTGACACAGCTATGCAGTCTGGGCCCACCGTGTGTGGTCATAACAGCCGCATTAAAGAGGTAGAGAAGAGGAAGCTCCTCTGGCCTAAACTCACCCTAAATCACTCCAAGATTCAATAGAAACTCAAAGCAAACTTCATGCTAATGGCTTCTCAAAAGTAAACACATTATAATTGAACCGTCTTATTCCTTGGCACATACAGCAGCTGGTCTGACCACCCATGGGTTATTATGCTGGACTCCGGTGCCATATTTTCAGAGAGAAAAATGACAAAGTGGACTACATTCAAGAAAGCAGCGTTCCACGTGATAAATGGTGGGAGACATGAGTGTTCTATAACCTTCCGGTGAGGGAGGCAAGAGGGCTGCCTGCAAGAGGGGGAGTGGCTGGCAGGCCGGACGAGGATTACAGGAGATTGGAGAGGGGGACATTAATCAAGCA
The DNA here is from genome assembly GCA_019843815.1 of Montemys delectorum. Taxonomy (NCBI): domain Eukaryota; kingdom Metazoa; phylum Chordata; class Mammalia; order Rodentia; family Muridae; genus Montemys; species Montemys delectorum. The sequence goes on from JADRCD010215488.1 coordinate 17,558, forward strand.
AAGAACCCTAGTCAAGAGAATGTGAACAAAAGCACTCACTGTCAAAAGGCCATCTCCTCATTCTCTACGCTCAGCAAATTGGGATACACACACATATGATTTTCAACGCAGGTACCTACAGGCTCTCTGGCAGGGGGAATGGGAAAAACTTTTCTCCTTGTGAGTTTGTAAATAGAAACCAGAAGCTTCAAAACTATATATAGCTTCTCAACACGATTCTTCCTATGAGCTCATTTTAAGAAAATAACTTCGAAATGTTTTCGAAGAATGTTACAAATGAACATTCACCAGAATAATAATTATAACCAAACGGGTAAACTGGGATCCGCAAGACGGTTCAGCAGGTAAAGGTATTTACTGTGCGAGCCTGGTGATATGAGTTTGAACATAGAGATGGGAAGAGATATCTGACTTCATAATGCTGCCCTCTGACCTCGCATACATGCACACGCATGTGCACATACATCGTGCACACAGACAATAATGGTAGTAAGTCAGAAGTGGAGAAACTAACTAAATGCCCAGCAAGAAATCTATAGAAGTTTTCTGGTATGGTATCTGTAATGTTCCAGCCACTGCAAAAATACCTTGCTCATAGCTCCTGTAAGCTCTTCCCACAACCCTGGCAGCGATTGCTCAATCTTGAAGGTAAGGAAGTTAAAGAAGAAAGATCGGGCAATGTATAGCCAAGCTGGAACACCAGCATGAATACCTAGGATTGCTCTCGGCTCTCAGGCACTGTTTAGCCGTGCCGGAACACTAGCATGAGCACCCAGGGCCCCAGGCCCCACATTTGTAATCTCATTAAGTGGATTGAAAAGTTATAGGATGGTCACTACAGTATACTGGGAAGTATAATGGGGAGTTCAAGGACAGTCTTAGCTAATCAGAGGACAGCATTTACAACCTGATGGTCTATCTCAAAAAGAGATAAGAGAAAAGAAGGACATGGATTAATATTGGTTAGTGAAATGCACTTAATTTGGTTTTTAGAAACTAGGAGTATGCAGTCTTTGGGCATCTTCTATTTTCCAGCTTCCCATGTTGTTTCTGTAATTCACCTCTAGTCCGTAGAAATTCATTCTTCCAACACAGTCAGCTGTTGAGAAACCAGGAACTGACTTGCCATCCCTGGCCAATTTTTACTCTTCTTCAATAGCTATCACACGGAGGATCCGTGGATATAAGATACAACAAAGCAGAACTTTATCTTTATATCCTTTAGAGGAGAAGTATTTTCAAGCAAATTTTTCAGAACTTGGAGCTAGAGAGATGTCTCCATGAGTGAGCACACTTGCTCTACAAGCATGAGAACCCAAGTTCAAATCCCCAGAACTCACATAAAAAAGGCATGCAGACTGAACATCCCTGTGACCCCAGCCTTGGAATATGAAGACAAGGGTGTCCTGGAATCTGCTGGCCAACCAACCCAAACAAAAAATTGAAAGATAATCATGAGTACTACTTTTTTGTTCTGTCTGGTTTTGGTTGTTTGAAACAGGTTTCTCAGTGTATCAGTTTTAGCTGTCCTAGACTTCCCTCTGTAGACCAGGCTGACTTCAGACTCAAAGAGATCCACTTGCCTCTGCTTCCCAAGTGCTGGCATTAAAGGTCTGCACCCCCACACTTGGCAGGTATTACTTTTTCTATTCATTTTAGAATAGTTGGATGGTAAGTTTAATTTCCAAGAAGAAATTTCAAAACATCATGTATCAATCACTGGCTCCTTTTTAAATTAAGTCAAAGCTTTTATCTCTCTTTTATTCTGACTAGTTCATGTTTAGACAGGAATAATAAATCTCTTGCATTTAAAAAAATGTGGCTTTTTCTATTTTTGAAAACATTTTCTTGTAACTTTGAACGCATTTGTGACTACAAACCAAGGTTTGAAACACTCATTGTTTTTCCCAAGTTTCCGTTAAAAGCAATCTCAAAAACATAAATGACCAGATCAGGAGTCATTAGAATCTCTTTCTGTAAGTACCAAGTAGATGGAATACATAGACGGAATTTTCCCCCAACAAAACAATGCAAAGAAGTTAGCCACAACCACAGGTTTGTTAGTCTGAATTCTCTTCCCCCCGATTGAGATCAAGAGTACCGTGTTGACTTGGTTAACACCAGGAGCCATGGGCACATTCAGAGGGGCAGCAGGACGTAGGGATTTCCAAAGTCTATGTGTGCTTTACTCTGATTCCTCGTGAACACCGGCTACACGGATCCTGGCTACAGCTGAACTTAATTCCTGAGCGGTTTCCTAACAGAAAAGGGTTCTTGAACATCAGCTGGCTAGTCCTTAACCCTCAAACAGTGTAGTTTGGAAGCTCCTGGTAGAAAACAAGCATGTGGACCTGGAAGCCACATGTCTGACAGTCTTTATGTAATTGTCCTTACCAAAGGCACAGGGCCCTCCTTCGTAGCCTCATGGGTTTTGTGTTTGGTTTCGACTCCGGTTTGCCACACAGGCATCCATTTTGACTGTGACAGTTTCACACACATTCCTGGAGTGGCTGACAGAATACTCACAATTGCTCTCAAACAGGCAAGTTTGATTTATCAACAGCCGGTAAGAGCTGAGGGTTACCTCATCTCTTCGTGTCTTTGACTCAAGAACGCCTACCAAGACTGGTGAGTAATCTGATACCATCCCAAGGTGTGGGCAGCTTCCCAGTGGAATCTCCTATCCTCATGGGAACCCCCAGCAAGCTGCAGTTCTGAGTTAGTTGTCACCTTAGATCACATCAGCTCCCCCCACCAATCCCCATGCTGCTTCAGCTCAACACCAAACCAACTCAGATGTGGAAAAAAAAACATCCCCTCATCTTCAGAAAGACACAAAACCCAGAAAGCAAACACTGAGACCTGCGCTCGCACCAGCGATCTACCTGCCTGACTTCATTGGGGCCTTGGAGGTTGGGGACACAAAGACATTTATGGCATCAGTGTAAACTACAGAAACCACGCAAGGACAGGTTGGCTCCAAAACACCTTTGATCACATCTCTGCTGTCCCTGTTAACTGGTTACAGCTTTCTGTCTTTCTTCCACCCCTCCACCTTTTCTCTATTCAGTCTAAATGATGCATAATTTGGGGGCATAGTATTTAACTATTTTATTGTTTTTTTCTCCAGCTAGCTCCATGTGATCTGTTACACTACTTTAAAAAAAAAAAACAATAGAACCAGTTCCTGATAAGAAGAATGTAGTTATTAAAAAGATTTATTTTCATGCCACTTCCAATTTGAATCATGACTTCTCAGAAGACATTTATTCCAATCTTGTATACTTAATTGTGTGGGTGTATGTGTGTGTGTGATGTATATGTGTGTGATCTATGTTTGTGAGCAAGTGTACCACAGCACCCATTTGTAGGCAAGAGGACAGTTTTGCAGAGCAGGATCAGGGCTGGAACTCAGTCAACAGGCTCACATGGTAAACCCTGTTGTCACCAAGCCATCATGGTTCAGTCTTAGCAAGAGAGAAGCCAGAAGAGGCAGGAGCAGCACTGAGGGACAAGGGGAGGGAAATGACCAGCTCTCAGGTCTCATGTCAGCAGTGATGGAGTTAGCTAAAAATCTGCTTGTTGTGCCATGATGCTATTTGATTAGATCTTCATGGAGCAGGGAGAGAGAGGTTATGTGTTTTCAGTTAATACTACAAATACTAAAACAAGTCACCGGTACCAGCTATTACTTTGTTGTTAGCACTATGAGAGAGTAACACATCTGTTGAACACTCTTACACTTTTAATCATCACACGTTTTTGAGCACACAAATATTCCAGGTTGAGTAAATGTCTTGTCTGACAGATAGATCCTTTGCATCACGGCCCTAAAAATGCCTTCCCTAATTTATGACTATCAATAACGTCCATTCACTCAAGACTCTTTAAATTCCTGTGCCTCTACCTCATCTCTATCTACCCTTGTACATCAAAATGACTCTAGTCACCAAGTCAATTTTTTGGCTGATAAGCAAAACCGATGTTCAATTTTTTTTATTCATTTCTTTCTTTTTTTTTTTTTTTTTTTTTTTTTTTTTTTTTTGGTTTTTCGAGACAGGGTTTCTCTGTGTAGCCCTGGCTATCCCGGAACTCACTCTGTAGACCAGACTGGCCTAGAACTCAGAAATCTGCCTACCTCTGCCTCCCAAGTGCTGGGATTAAAGGCGTGCGCCACCACCGCCCGGCATTCATTTATTTCTTTATTTGTGTGTCTATGTATCGTAATATTTTCCAGAAGCTTTTGGTAGTATTCATAGTGCAGCCAATGACTGCTAGTTGCCTAACAATATTAATTATGAATAGCTATTGATGCTCTCAAACATATTGTCTGTACCTATTGAAGCAATCTTGATGTTTTTCTCTTTTAATTAGAGATGAAAATTACAAAAACAATGTTTCTCCTTAAGCCAGTTTTTACATTCCAGTATGACCCAATGTGACCACGTTTGTTCACACAGCTAGGTCTGATTTGCCAGTATTTACCTTTGTTTGTGTCTTCTAACCAATCCAATTTTAGTGAGATGGTTTATTGGAAGATTTATCCGTGTCTCTTTGACCTTTGATGGCATTTTGCTTTCTGTTTTATATCTATCTTATTAGAGGCACATAAAATTGATTGCACCAGTGTTCGTAAACGACCTCATACAATCTTCACCCAATTCCAGAACCAAGACAGCACTAACTGCATGAAATAAATTCTCTCTTCCACTTTTAGGAACAATTTCTATAATGTATTTATTTCCTCTTTGCAAAACATCAGTTCGATCTATGAAACGATTCTGGCTTAGTTTTCTTAATGGGAAGATTCTAGGCTACCAATTTTACTTTCTGAGAATGGCTAGAGGGTGCGGTTTTCCTTGATGTATTTTAGTTAAATGTTCTGAAGAATTGTCCTTTTCTGAATTTTCTGATTATTAGCATATAATTGATCATAGGATTCTTTCCAACTACATATCTTTTATCTGTGACCATATGCCTTTTCATTACAAATTGTGTACTTGGGTCATCTCTCATTTTAACAGCACAAATGTATTGAGTGTTTTCTGTATTCCTAAGCTTTTTAAAGAATCAAGCTTTGGCATTGTAGGTTATCCCTGGTATTTTTTGCTCATTCTTCTTTTTTTTCCTTTTTTTCTCAAGCTTTCTCATATTGCTGCTTTTCTCCCGAAACTTAAGGTAGCTTTTCAACTCCGTAATTCTAGACATTTCTTTTTTCCATACAGTCAATCATATTTTTCTCAACTTTTTTT
>JADRCD010215489.1:0-31783 GCA_019843815.1 Montemys delectorum
TTGACCCTTATTTATTATGAATTATTCAAAAATTATCTCATTAACCCCAAGTCATGAGACCTTTGCACACCTCTCCCTGCAGGGAAAGGGTTCTACGCTGCAATGCTTTATGCAGCTTTCCCCAGAAGCCTCTTCCCATTCACATCGAGGGAGCATTTATCTCAGGGAATTACATTCTCCTTGACCCCTTTTCACTGAGCAATAGAGCTCTCTAAGATTTCAAAGGCTATTCTCCAGGATGCAATGGGGATATCCTCAGAGGTAGTTAGCTGCATTTGGCTCCTTCCCAGCCCTGTCTTCCATAGATGTTAGTCTGCGGGGTTATGGGAAGTTGATATCCAGATTTCTGTGGTGGATACCCGACTGTCCGTAGCATGGAGATAGGTCTTAAGGTAGATGGAGCAGGTTCTCATCCCCGCAGCTTCTCACTGTAAACACAACCTGCTGCCGTGCACAGCCACCTTTTCCATTCTCACAGGGGTAGGTAAATGGTTTGTTGTATTGGATTCTGGGGCGTGCCATGAAGGCTTTGGGGGTCTTGGGAATAGGAAACTCGAAACCTCTCCCAGGGTTTCTGGGTTCTTGTCACAGTCAGGGAAAGAATTTAGAGACAAGCTGAAGTAAGGAAGTAGAACAGAAGTACCCATTCAAGAGGGTGTGGGCTTCTTTGGAAAGAACAAACTCAGATGGAGGTGAGGTTTAGGCTAGGGGTAGCTAGATTCTAGGAGAGGGTTAAGATTTTCCCAGAATTGAGTTCATTTCTTTTTTTTTTTTTCTTAAACCCCATTACAGGGATGGGGAGGTTAGACATGTCATGACAATAGATGTGTGACAGGAATAGGCAAGGCTGATGATATGGAGATGCTACTAGAATAAGGCACATGACAACTGTCAACTGGGTTGGCCATGAGAGCTCCCGCTATGTTGGAGGAGTCTTGTGTCTTTACTGTTTGTTACTGTTTGAGTGGTCACCTGACGCCCTGCCATCACACGGTCTTCAGTAGCATCACCTTCTAGTGACTTCCTTTCTCTCCCTGATGCCTGTCTGGCCTACTTCCCTGTGACTCTGGATCACCCTGGGAACACTAAGTCCAGGTTTTCTGCTTGAGCACAGGCCGTATGCGGGTAGCGTCCTCCTTTCCACTGCGCATTGGGGAACAGTCTTTGTTCAGTAGTTTTATAAGTGCCTTTCCCCATGTTTGTTTCTGGGCTCACTGACCCTGAGGCTAGCAAGTGACCACACACAGCCCTTCTGAGGAGACGGAGGGCTGAGGTTAGGCCTTTGCCTTCTCTCAGTTTAATGGCTGTCCCAGTTTGTCCTGCAGGCTCCTCTGTGATTTGGATAGGCATTTCCTACAGCTTGCACCTAATCTTAGCAGCTGGATGCAATTAGGAGCCATCTCTTGGGCTGGAAGCTGGAGCTTTGATTGACGTGCTATGCTCCATAACTGCTCCTTCGCAGGAGGTTGGATCCATGCTTTCTTCTCAACCCATGACAGACTTCTCTCCAGCTTTAAACATAAGCCTTCTCTTTTCTAGCTTAACAATCATATGTGTAGCCCTATAGATGAATGCTCTGAATACTTGCTCAAAAGTCCTCACTTAACTACTCTTAAAGAAGTGTCATGTTCCTTGGAATACAACCTCAGATGTTAAATCTGTGTAAATTCTCCATGTCCCTCCCTCAACTTCATAATGAGATGATCCTGGAAAGTGCTCTGTGCCAACGTCTAGTACCCAACAGTAAATGTGAGCTATTGTTGGGAGTGGGTTTGAGCCCATTGACATTTTGCTTCTGATAGCTGCCGTTTTTTGCAGTGTCAGAATCTTCCTTCAACACTTTGGATGTCTCTGTACTAAGCCCGCGATGAAACTCTTGACGAATATCCAAAGCTCTTGTCTGTGACCTCCAGGGCTTTCACTGCTTGTACATACTACACACAGCCTGTCTAGACTCAAGTCCATTGAGAAATTTATTCCCCAAGAGTTCTGGTCTTGTCTGGAGACCTGGAAAGTTCAGATCGACAGACAGCAGCTCAGTATTCAAGGCAGAGGGAGCAAGGCTGAGTTGCCCATCCCCCCCCCCCCCCCCCCGCCCCTTACTCCCTACCCAGCTACCAGAGAATTACCAAGTGATTAAGCTGGTGAACTGTATTCCCTTCTTTCAGGAGGCTTGCCTACTTCCATATCACTCTACAGGACCTTGAAGGGAGATGTCAGTGTTGTGTCATTGCCCGAGCTCCACTCTTCACTGGCAGTCACAAATGGAGAATTCATACCATTTGCAGGCATTACTCCTCCTACAAGATCACTGCCATATCTGAGTATCAATTGGCTACTAGTAGTCTTTGCTGTGGATGAGTACAACAGGCAGGACTCACAGAAACTCTGGGAGGAGCCCTAGAATGTACTTGTATTTAGACTTAGTAGTTAGTTACCTTTATCCCCAAGTTGTAACAGCTCAGTCCTCATTACGTTTCTTGATTTTGCCCAATGCATGGTCTTTTCTGGGCTTTACTGCCTCTTTTTCTTTATTTAGTAAAAACAAGATTCATCTTTATTTTCTGTGGTGAGGATGTAAAGAACTACCCAGACAGAGCCTGGGGTTGTGAGGTTTCTTGTTTTGTTTTGTTTCTTCAGTCTTGAATTTTGAATTATGTGCATTTGTGTTGGGGTATGTGTCCATGAGATGCCTATGGAGGTCAGGAGAGAGTATCAGATCCCCTGGAGCTGGAGTTACAGGTGGTCTTGAGTCTCCTGATGTGGCTACTAGAAACCAAACTTAGATCCTCTGCAAGAGCAATATCTGCTCTTTAATGACTCAGCCTTCTTTCCCACCCCTGTTGTAGTTTCTGATGTTGTTGTTTTAGGTGTTTTTGTGGTTATTTCTGTTTTTACTGTGTCAGTACTGAAAGGCGGGGCCATCTCTAACCTGTAACTTCTAGCCTGTGGCCCTGTTGTAACTTTCTGGTCCTGCTATTACCTTTCAACACACACACACTCTTTCTTTCTTGCTCTTACACACATAAACACACAGAGCCAGGCTTGGTAGTACACCCCTGTATCCTTGGAATTCTAGAATTGAAGCAGAAAGATAATGTGTTCAGGCCCAGCTTGGGCTACATACACACTTGCACACATACACACTCATACATATCCCATATATATATATGCACACCCACCCACACGTGCATTCATATTACCACACACACATGCATACACTCCCCACATATACACACATACATACACACTCATACACACATCACACACTCAAATACATCCACACACAGATACAGACATACATGCATACTTGCACACACACTCATGCACACTTCCACACACACCTACTCATACACACATACACACCCACACACACACACACCCACACACACACACATACACACACACACACACACACACACACACACGCACGCACATCCACACATCAAACTTTCCTCTTGGAAAACTTCCGTATTATTCAAGTCTCATTTTAAACTACCATAATTTAAACTACTGAAGGGACTGAAAGCAAATTATAAAAAACACCCATTGCTCATCCCCCCGGTAGTGCCTGCGTGTCATCCTGAGACACTGCTTAACAGAGGACGTGCACTTTACAAATGACAAAGTGTAAGCACCTGCACAGCCGTTCCCCCACAGACCTCCAAGTCACTCCCTAATGTTTTCCAAATTGATACATTATACAATTTTGCTTAGGAAAGCCGTATAAACTCAGTTATGGCTTCCTTTCAGCTAATAGCTCTTCAAATCGTAAAGCCGTACCTTCTATAGGAGAATTTAGTTCTAGCAAGAAGCAAATAGGTTACACTTGCCTTTTCATGCTTGCAGTTCCTCTGTCTTCTATGCCTAAGCCCAGCTTCAAGTAGGAGTGTCGAGATCCGTGGTGCTGACCTATCTCATCCCAGCGTGTCAGATTTGAGCCTGTGCTGTACAGTTAGACCCTGTCTTAAAACAACTGAGGAGGGATTGGCAGGGAGCTCTGGGGGAATCTGGTCACTGAGGCTCATCAGCTCAACCCTGTCAAACATGCCAAGTGTGTTAGACTCCCACGGCCATTCTTTCCACTATGGAGGCCTCGGGCACCTCGCCATGTCAAGTACCCAAGTACAAAGTTGCAAGTTAGTTGTTAGTTGCAACTTGACAGCGCAGGAAATGTGCAGCCCAGGATAGGGACTGTATATCCCCATCTTGTTTCTGATTGAATGCTTATGATCAGTGGAGCTTGTCAAGCAAGGGCTCTGTAAAATTCAGGCAGATCATACAGTCCAACATCGCCAGCAGGGATTTCACTACAGAGGCCAATGCTGAGGTTTAGAACTACACAAAACTTTCCATTATGGTGTGTGTATGGGTGGGTGGGTAGGAGTATGGTATATAAGTGTGCACACATGTTGGGGTGTTTAGAATCCAGAGGGACACCAGGTGTCCTTCTCTATCACTCCTGACCCCACTGAACCCAGAGCTAGGCTGGCAGGGCCCAAACCCTCGTGATTCTTCCCTTCTGCCTCTCATGCACTTGGAGTCACAGGCATGTGCCCAGTCAGGCTTTTTTACATGGGTGTTGGGAACCAAACCCAGGTCTTCATATTTGCATAGCAAGCACTCTTACCCTCTGAGCTATTTCCACAGCCCCACCCCAACCCCTGTTGCGGGAAATATTAAAAAAGAAACTGGCGCCGGGCAGTGTTGGCGCACGCCTTTAATCCCAGCACTTGGGAGGCAGAGGCAGGCGGTTTTCTGAATTTGAGGCCAGCCTGGTTGACAGAGTGAGTTCCAGGGCATCCAGGACTATATAAAGAAATCCTGTCTTGAAAAAAATAGAACAAAACAAAACAACAACAACAACAACAATAACAAAGACCTGGCATGTTCCAGTGCTTGTGCCTCTTCCCCGGGCAATGGCCGACCTGTTTTTATCTCGTGGAGATCCTGACTCAAAACTCCAAAATCTCTTCATTCAGCTCACTAGGTTCCCACTGGCAGGTCGTTACCACACCAACCCCCTGCTTCAAAGCCCCCAGGGCCTTTGTGGTGCACATCTGGCAAACCCAACGCTCTGCGGCCATACCTTTCTCTCTTGAACCCAGATGAGCTACTGCGTGAAAATGCAACACAAACTTAGTTCCGAAACAACAATAACACAATCGCTGGGCACAACTAAAATCCTAAATCTAAATCCTCCGGTGGCGAATCCTGATGGATCCGCCATTGAAACCAGGAGACATCTTGTCCTCAAGCTATCCTTGTCCAAAAGGAACCTAACTCTCTTCTACTTCCTCTCTTTCCCCCTCTCCAACCTGCAAGTTCCTCCTACTCTCCCAGTGACTGGCTCCTTTATTCGTTAGGGGATTGGTCCACAAGAAGTCACCTGAGTAGACTTATTCCTTGTCTGCAGCCTCTCCCATGAGAGCAGAATTAGCATCAACATACAAACAGCACCAGGCCCATCCACAATACCCCCCAAACTCTAATTTTCATAATCTTTTTATTTATAACTTCTGGATTTTGTGTTGTAGTTTTAAAAGTCTTGCTCACTTCAGATTTAGTAAACTGTGTACCCACATATTCTTCTGGGATATCTGTGATCTCATGCTTTACATATAAATCTTCGAGGTATCTTAGCAGTTAGTTTGACTTAAGAAGCAAGATAAGCCGGGGTTGAGATGGCCCGTGGTTAATAGCTCATGCTATTCTTACAACAAATTGAAGATTGAGAGGACCCAATTTTCGTTTACAGCATCCATGTTGGGTGGCTCAACTGCTTATAACTCCAGCTCCAGGAGAAATCTTCTGGCATCCACACACATGTGTGGATGCACACATGCAATGGACACAGTGCACAATTTTAAATAATATTTATTTTTTTTATAGAAGCAAGATTAGCATCTAGTTCCTTAAAACTATGTTTTGTATGGACACATAGTAATTGTATGTATTTATAGGGTACAGTGTGATATTTCAATGCAGGTTTATAATGTACACTGATAAGTGTAACTGGCTTATCTATTACCTAGGGGTTTTTTTTTGTTTGTTTGTTTTGTTTTTTAACATTTAGAACATTCAAAATGCTGTCTACCAGCTATTTTAAAATAGTCAATGAATTGTTTTCAGCCATTATCCTGCTGTGCTGCAAAATGTTAGAAACTATTTCTCCCATCAATTTGCACTCTCAGGCCTGTTAACTATCCTCTCTCAAACTTTCTTTTTCTTTTTTTTTAACCTCAAAATGGTATACCCGCAACACCCCCCACACTATTATTTATTGAACTAATCTATCCTTCCTAGGTGCTGTCTCCACAAATGCTCTATCCCCAAGCCACACCTCCAACCTATTTAGAAATTCTTTGAATAGCAACTTGCCCCTGCTCTTTCTCAAAGTGATATGATTCATGCCAGTTCTGGATATGCTCTGTAAGATTCCTATTGAAAACATAACGCACCAGGTAGTGATGGCGCACTCCTTTAGTCCCAGCACTTGGGAGGCAGAGGCAGGCAGATTTCTGAGTTCGAGGCCAGCCTGGTCTACAGAGTGAGTTTCAGGACAGCCAAGGCTATACAGAGAAACCCTGTCTGAAAAAAAAAAAAAAAAAAAAGGAAGAAAAGATAATGCCTGATGAACCATGGAGGGTGAGCAGTCAGTTAACCCTCTGGAGTCTGTTTGCCCACTGTAAAACTAAGATCACAATATCAATCTTGCCTTGCTCTTGTGAATATTAAAAACAAACAAACAAACAAACAAGGGCTGGAGAGATGGCTCAGTAGTTAAGAGCACTGACTGATCTTCCAAAGGACCCAGGTTCAGTTCCTAGCACCACATGGCAGCTCCCAACGGTCATACTCCATGGATCCAATACCTTCACACAGACATACATGCAGACAAAACACAAATGCACACTTAAAAAAAAAAAGAAAAAGAAAGAAAGAAAGAAAAATAGACAGACAGACAGACAGATAGATAGATCTGGGTCTGGTGATACAGTCCTGTTAATCTCAGGTACTTCTGCCATTGAGGCAGGAGGATCACAGATTCAAAGATAGCCTGGCCATTTTAGTGAGGCCCCAGCTCAAAAATAAAAATGATCAAACAAGTTGTTGAGAGCTGGCTTACTTCGTCCCATCACAGGCTCAGTTCATGGTACTGAGTAAACACTTTTATTTTAAACTACCTAAATCAGCGGTCCTCAACTTTCCTAATGCTGCAACCCTTTCATACAGTTCCTCATGTTGTGGTAATCTCTAACCATGAAATTATTTTTGTTGCCACTTCATAACTGTAATTTCCCTACTGTTATGAGTTGTAAATATCTGTGTTTTCTGATGGTCTTTGGGAGGTCACTGAAAATGCAGCTTTCTTTCTTTTTAGGTTTCTGTAATCAAGTAATCAAGTCAGTTCTCAAAAATCAAAGATCCAGCTTTGAGGTGAGATGCTCGCTGCCCATGTTTGCATACACAGGGAAAGGGGCCTGGCTCTTTAATATTGCCTCAGAGGTATTTTTCTTTCTATTTAGTGCCTCACTTAATCCTCTTAAGGAACCAAACTTGTTTTTAAGCTCAGCAAAGCATGGTGCCCAGGACCAACAGCTCTTGGGAGCAGACTGGAGTCTAAACTCCAGTTCTGGCATCTGCCAAAAAAAGAATGATTCATGGTAGAAGGACAATAGGCTTCCTGTCATGGGGTTCCTGATGGGGTCAAACAAAAATCCTCCTGGAATGTAAACTCCCTGAAGCCAAGGACTGTGTCTCATTAACAGCAATGCCCTAAATTCCTACAATAGAGCCACTTTCTGAATTGGTGTGGAAGGGGTTGGGACAGAGGCATGGCAGGTGCTGTGTGGAACAGGACTAAAAGCTCTCACTGGAGGAAGAATTCAGACACAGCAAAGGTGCAGTGCAGCCACCAGAGGCTAAAATCTAACTCTGAAAATAACCAGGTAGTGTAGGAAGCAACCTAACTGAAACCATTTTGAATAGGGGTCAAATAAAGTTTAAGTTCCTAAGACCTCCCTGGGTAACTCACATCCTGCTTGGCAGAAGAGACATGTAGGTGGGTATATGGGTAACAGACTTAGTTGGCAAGCTGAGACGTGAATGCTAGACAAGTTGCCCGCCATGGTTGAATAAGCCAGCCAATGGGAACAGGATAAGTGTACATGTTTCTTTTTCCTCTTTTTCTTTTTTCTTTTTTTTAAATTGATTTAAGTTTTATTGCATTTTGATGACAAAAGATACATGATTTTAATTTATCTGAATTTGTTAACATTTAAAGACATATTTTAAGTAAATAGAATTACATCACATTCTCGTTTCCCTTTTGTACCCCAACTCCTCCCAGAGACCCCCCTTCAACATCTGCAATACCTTTTGTTTTTTTATTTTGTCATATTCTCTAAAATTTATAAAATATTGTAACAATAAAAAGGAGTACTATAAAAAATGTTTGATATAAAACAATAATCAATTGAACAGTCTTATGTAGCTACTTGTCTACAGCAATACTGAAAATACATACATTTGTCTCAGTATAAATTTGAAATTACTCCAAACATATTAACTGTATATTTTAAAATAATACATCATTTCTAGTATTTTTTAAAATGAACACGAATAGATAAAGTCTTTTTGTTTCTTTCTTTTGTTTTCAGTAGATCTTAAAATCTTGGCTCTTACGGTGGTACAAGCCCAAAATAAGAACAATTTTTTGACATTGGAGTTCATTGTAATAAGGCTGTATACTTCAATGACCCTCACATCACCAAAGGTTTTTATCTCCATCGTAGCTAAGCTGACAGTTGACAGTTCTGCTGTGTCAAAACTATTTGACTTGAGTGATTGTCATCATTCTCAGCCTACAGAGAACAGATTACATTCATTTAAGAAATGGTGTGTGTGTTAAGATGGTCTATCCATGAAGTCATTCACCAACTGTTTCAATGAACAATGGTTCTGCTTGGAGAGTAGCACAGACAGCAGGTGAGGGTAAGAATCTGGTTCTTTGGCTGTGGTGATTTTGAAAAGCATTAACCTCAGAGAAAGAGTAACTTACAAAGACATCTTCTTCAAACTTGATACAGTAGTTACAAACATCAAGCAAAGCATTCAGTCTCACTCCTTGTTGTTCTCTTACAAGCCACATCCCAAGTTAATTGTCTATGCTTCTTTTGGCTGTATAAACTTTTGAAATATGTAAGCTGTTCTGAAAACCATAGTATAATGTAAAAACATCAAATAAACAATCCTACTAATAGAGAGACTGAGATAGGAGAAGCCTGATTTCAAGACGATTATGTGGAACCCAGCAAGACACTGTCATGTACAAACAAGCAGAAAGTGTATATGGCTTGTACAATATTGGATCTATTTCTCCAATTACCAAATTAGAGAGACCACTGGATGACAGCCAACAAATTTCTAATTCTTCATATACTTGGATTTCAATCAATTAGGATATGTTGGTAATGTTAATTTTCACATTAAGATATTAAGAAAAAGTAATGTTACTTCCTGTTATTTTTGTTGTTAGAGGTGGAATTAGGTTTGTGTGGGTTTGTTAAAAGATTACTTTCTTGTTTCTTCTAGAGTGTAATTTGGCTCCTTATGTTGGTGTTTTCCATCTGTTATCCTTTGTAGGGCTGGATTTATGAAAAGATATTATGTAAATTTGATTTTGTCATGGAATATCTTGTTTTCTCCATCTATAGTAATTGAGAGTTTTGCTGGGTATAGTAGCCTGGGCTGGCATTTGTATTCTCTTAGGGTCTGTATGACATCTGCCCAGGATCTTCTAGCTTTCATAGTCTCTGGTGAGAAGTCTGGTATAATTTTGATAGGCCTGCCTTTATATGTTACTTGATCCTTTTCCCTTACTACTTTTAAAATTCTTTCTTTGTTTAATGCATTTGGTGATTTGATTATTATGTGATGGGAGGAATTTCTTTTCCAGTCCATTCTATTTGGAGTTCTGTAGGCTTCTTGTGTTTTCATGGGCATCTCTTTCTTTAGGTTAGGGAAATTTTCTTCTATAATTTTGTTGAAGATGTTTACTGGCCCTTTAAGTTGGGAGTCTTCACTCTCTTCTATACCTATTATCCTTAGGTTTGGTCTTCTCATTGTGTCCTGGATTTCCTTAATGTTTTGGGTTAGGATTTTTTTGCTTTTTTCATTTTCTTTGACTGTTGTGTCAATGTTTTCTGTGGTGTCTTCTGCCCCTGAGATTCTCTCTTCTATGTCTTGTATTCTGTTGGTGATGCTTACGTCTATGACTCCTGATCTCTTTCTTAGGTTTTCTAACTCCAGAGTTGTCTCCCTTTGTAATTTCTTTATTGTTTCTATTTCCATTTTTAGATCCTAGATGGTTTTGTTCATTTCCTTCACCTGTTTGGTTGTGTTTTCCTGTAGTTCTTTAAGGGATTTTTGGGTTTCCTCTTTAAGGGCTTCTAGCTGTTTACTTGTGTTCTCCTGTATTTCTTTGAGGGAGTTATTTATGTCCTTCTTAAAGTCCTGTATCATCATCATAAGAAGTGATTTTAGATCTGAATCTTGCTTTTCTGGTGTGTTGAAGTATCCAGGACTTGCTATGGTGGGAGAATTGGGTTCTGATGATGTCAACTAAGCTTGGTTTTGTTGCTTATGTTCTTACTCTTCCCTCTGACTGTCTTGTTATATCTAGTTCTACCTGCTCTGGCTAAATCTGACTGGGACCAGTCCTACCTGTGATCCTGGTTGTGTCAGAACTCCTCAGAGTCAAGCTGTCTCTGTGATCCTGTGATTCTGGGATCCTGTAATCCTGGGCCTGTTAGTGCACCAGAGTGGAGCTTCCTCTGGGTGTTGTGGGACTGGCAGCAAAATTTGTGCCCAAGGTCTTCTCAGAGCATCAGCCCAGACAGACTGGAAGGAATCTGAGCCACTGGCCTGGCAGAGTTCCTGCATACCTGGGTTCCGCTGGTCCCAGTTACTCCCAGTGTTGGGCCAGATGTTATGTCCTCCTCACCTCCGGTCTTCTCAAGTGTACATGTTTCTAATGAAGTCCCTTATCCCTAAATCCTAATTGGTCGATAACTTGACACACATGTTTGAGGATTTGGGGGCTTTAAAACTGTACCATTCTGGCTCGGAGTCAGAGTCCAGCTCCGGAGTCTGTCTGCGGCCTTGATCGATCAGTAGCAGCTCGAGTGCAATCCCTGTTTGTCATCTGCCTGAATACTTACTAAGATGAACGTTTACAGGCACAGTCAGCTCCCGAGTCTGCGCTGTTGTCCCTTACTGGTCAGCTTTCTTGTTTTGCTGGACTCTTGGGACAGCTTGGGTTGTTTGTTCTTCTCAGACCCCAACGCTAGAATTTGCACAAGGCAGGTAGAAAAGGCTGCTGGAAGGGTCAGTCAGCGGCCTCCACAGTTCTGCACTGCTTAAGACAAGGGGGAGGGGGCTGGAGAGATGGCTCAGCAGGTAAGAGCACCGACTGCTCTTCCAAAGGTCCTGAGTTCAAATCCCAGCAACCACATGGTGGGTCCCAACCACCCGTAATGAGATCTGATGCCCTTTTCTGGTGTGTCTGAAGACAGCTACAGTGTACTTATTAATAATAATAAATAAACCTTTAAGGCAGAGGCAGGCGGATTTCTGAGTTCGAGCCTAGCCTGGTCTACAGAGTGAGTTCCGGGACAGCCAAGGCTACACAGAGAAACCCTGTCTCGAAAACAAAACAAAACAAAACAAAACAAAAAAAATCTTTGGGCTGGAGCGAGCATGGTTGACTGGAGCAAGCAGAGGTCCTAAAAAAGAAAGTCAATTCCTAACAACCAGATGAAGGCTCACAACTATCTGTACAGCTACAGTGTGTACTCATATACATAAAGTAAATAAATAAATCCAAGTTTTTTGGACTGCAGAGTCAGACAACAAGCTTGTGTTATTACGCTTATTTGTTGATTTTTTTTTTTTTTTTAGTGTGTTTCGGGCATCAGCATGAAAGATGGAGCTAAAGAGTTTCAAGGCTGTTGTAATAGCATGGGGAAACACTGTGATGGTCTAACTGAAGGGGCTGCAGGGAAAGGGGTGGGCTGGTCAGCAGGGAAGGCAGTGCCAGAGATAGTTGAGAGACTATTGAGCAGTGAAGCTGAGGTGATGCTTGCTGGGGCAAGAGTTCATGCAGGCAGGGTCTGTTGAACTTAAAATATCCTTTGGGCATGGGGAGATGGCTTGGTTAGTAAGGGGTTGCCACACAGGCCTGAGTATCGGGGTTAGGATCCCTAACACCCACAAAAAGGCCAGCAGAGCAGCATGTGTTTGAACCTGGGCACCGGGGGAAGGAGTGAGGGTAAGAGACAGCAGGCCTGTCTGAAAAAAAGTAGGAGAGGTATTGAGGACCACACCTAGCTGCAGACTTATGGTCTACACTCCCCCCCTCCACACACACACACAGAGGAGAGGGAAAAGGAGGGGAGAGTGAGGGGGAGGGAGAGGGGAAGGAGGGGGAGGGGGATTTGAACACTACGTCGGAACCAGGCTCCCTATACCCGTGATGTACAAGATATCAGAGCAGAAGAGGCAGAGATGTGTCAGCACTGCTACATCATTAAGCATCAAGGTTGCTTTTCTAATATGTTTGCAGTCAGCATAATATATGGTAATGAAAGTGTCTCAGATCAATGGGAAGAGATGAATTATGCAATAAACAGTGTAGGGGAAACTGGCTGGCAAGTTTATAAAAAGGGGGGGCACCCCTTCTCATTCTACACACACCCAAGAAATCCCAGCAACAAGCGATGAGCTCCAAAACTGTTGAAAATATAACAAGGTTAGAAAAGTTGGTAAGGCCTCTGTGTTTACACAGGTGTATGTCCACATAGATATAAAGGGGTGTATTTATTTCCTTATCTGCAGATGTTTATTGAAATCTTGGAGTTTACACTGATAGTCCCAACACCAGTTCACTACCACACTGTTCACTCTAGCATTTCTTTCTCAGTTCATTTCTTTCTTCTACAACTTAGCTTCCATCACTTTTAGTGGATTTATCTACTGGATCAGTTCCTTCCATACAGTCAGTCTCCCATCCCCACCCCTGCCCTCTTTCCTCAATACATTCTTCATCCTGACTGGGTTCTGAGATAGTTAATCCTGATGGGCACCTTGCTGGGATATAGAATCACTGTGGAAACAAATCTCTGAGCACACCTGTGAGGGATTGTCTAGATTAGGTCAATTAAGGTGAGAAGACCCATCCTAAATGTGGGCGGTGGCATTCTGTGAGCTGGGGTCCTGGACTAAATAAAAAGGAGCTAGAGCTAAGTGCCAGTGTTCATCTCTCTCTGCTTCCTGACTGCACAATGTGACCAGCCTTCTCCTCATCTTTTCCACCGTGGACCAACTTCCCCACCGTAACAGACTGTACCCCAGGCTGTAGACCCAGGTACACCTCTCCTTCATTAAGGCCCCTTTTCAAATATTCTGTCACAGTAGTGGAAAGGTTCCCATATCTCAAACCATGGTGCCCGCTTGAATATATGTGTGTCTTGCTTTGCTTCGTATAAAGGATTTAGTGCTGTCATACAAAAGGTTGAGAAAGAGAGTGAGGAGAAGAGGGATGGGAAGAGGGGAGGAGGGAAGGGAGGTTCTCCCATTTTTTGTTGAACATGAGTCAGTGGATTCAACCTTTGAGGTATAGACTCAAGTCTCTATAGTAGTTCACAGCCCCACAGTGTAATTGGACATAATTGGGGCTTTTTGTTGTATTTTAGAACACATAGCTAAGTCATCTGTTTTGAATAAAATACACTCTTGAGATGATGAACTTGAGATTTTCAGTGTGCTGCTCTCTCTGGTCTAAAAAAGAAAGTAAATACCACTACATGTTTATCTGATTCTTTTTTTCATTCAATTCCCATTTACCAAACACTCTCTGTGTGTATGTATCCCGGGAAGAATGAGCCACTTTCCAAAGCATCGCTGCTGTCCAAGAGTTCACAACCTCACCAGGCAGCTTAAAAGGAGCCGTAGAGTAGATGAGTAACATAAATAAGAAAAACCAGGTCAGTGGTACACGTGTGAGGCCAGGTCTGGTTCTCATGGAGCCAAGGGGATGAACACAGTCCCAGCAGCCTAACTTAGTGTCCACTATGTTCTCGCCTTACAGAGCAGCCTGGGCGGATAGTTTCATATGGAGGACATTTTAATGTAACCGCTTTTTTTTCTGCTACCATTTCACGTTAGGCAGAGCAAGTGAGCACTCCCAAATCCTAGCAGATGCCCATCTCACTCCCAGACATGGCCAGGTCTGTGGTCCTCTCAGCTCACTACTCTCAGACTTCAGATGAGAGCGGGAAAACAAATGAGCGTGAGGTCTCTTGCTCCCCTTTAACATGGTTACATATATAATCTAAAGCCAGGCCAGGCGTGGTGGCAAATGCCTTTAGTCCCAGCACTCAGGAGGCATAGGCAGGCAGAGAGCTCTGTGAGTCCAAGGTCGATCTAGTCTACATATCACGCTCCAGGCCAAACAGAACTACGTGGTGAGACTGGGATGCAAATACATATAATTAAAGAAGTAAATGACGTAAATTCATTCTGGTGCCATGACTTGTGGCTTTGTGACTTCTAGGACACACTTCCAGAACTTTCTCTGTATGTTCATGACTCACAGCTGTGCATCGGCCCTCTCATCTGTAAAATACACCAAATGCTGCTTCCGATCGGGCCTGTTGTGTCTGTAAAAGTAACATAACCGGTACCTTATCGATCAAGACAGCTATGCATTTTCACAAGCTAGGATGGACCCATCCATACTTCCCTGCGGCTTGCCGTTTTCATTTAATGATACGTCGTGAATGTCTTCCCTCGTGGGACACTTTTTAAAGTGCGAGGAGACCATTAGATCCTCTGAGTGGTTTTTCAAAAGTGAAAAGTAGTTTGGGAGAATGGGCCCTGGCTCTTCAAGAGCATTCTTTCAAGGTGACACACTAGCTTCGGGGAAAGGCCAGAGTGGATTCCTGCCCGAGGCTGTTGTGAGTCTGAGTGCTGAGAAGAACCCTGGGGCTTCTCTAGCATAAGCTTTGCTGTTATTTAAGCAGTAAAACCATGTTTCCCTCAGCAACATCTAATGTTGAAGCAAAGCGACTTTAACACACTTTGGGGCCAGGCGTGCCGCCGCATATCCTTAGTGCCAACTCGGAGGTATCAGGGGCAAGTGGATCTCTGAGTTTGAAGCTAAGTCTGCCTGGTCTACATAAGCAAGATCCAGGCCAACTGGAGCTACATAGTGAAACCCTGTCAAAAAAACAAACAAACAAACAAACAAAGCAAAACAAACAAACAAACAAACAAAAAACCCCAACCAAACAAAACCCCCAACCTGCTTGAATAAATGTATTAGCTGAAATAGATCACATTTATGGTAACAAAGCTTACTAATAAGTAAGAAGGCGAGGCCGATTTGATGACGGACTTCAAACTGGTAGTTAAGGAAGCTGGTCCTAAAAACTGGGGCAAGTCCAGACCAGGTCTCCAGCCTTCACGCCCAAGTAGTGGAACACCCCAGCCACCTGGCCCGAAGCAAGGACAATGGGTCAGCAGCAATTTCCAGACTTCCACTGCTACTTCCTCAGTAACAGTTTCCAGACCTCCTCTCCACCTCAGTAACAGAATGTCCACTGAGATGGACTCAACAGATTAACATCTGTTACCTACTCTGGAATTCAATAATGTGCTTAAAATCAGGCCTGCAAGCTCACTCGGTATTCTCTCTCTATTGTGGACATGGGAAACCCCAGCATGCTGGACTTCTGCAGAATAAAAAAAAAAAACACTCTTTGCGCTTACATACTATTTGAGTCTAGGGTTTCATTCTTTGGCTAATCATGGACCTTTACAATCAGATCAATAAACTTGTTGTAATAACAAAATTTGGAATGCAGGAATATGTATAGTAATTTCAGTTTTATGTAAAATAAGCTTCAGTGAGAATAGGGAAGCTGCTTGTGAAGATCTGATGTCACTGCTGTATTGGTTACTTTAGCTGCTGCCTGGACAAAATACTTCACAAAATCAACTGAAAGGGGCTGGAGCGGCGATGGCTCAGTGGGTAAGAGCACCGACTGCTCTTCCAAAGGTCCTGAGTTCAAGTCCCAGCAACCACATGGTGGCTCACGACCATCTGCAATGGGATCTGATGCCCTCTTCTGGTGCGTCTGAAGACAGCAACAGTGTACTTATTTATAATAATAAATAAATCTTTGGGCCAGAGTGAGCAGGGACTGAGCGACTAGGGTTGACCAGAGCGAGCAGAGGCCAATTCCCAACAACCAGATGAAGGCTTACAACTATCTGTACACACTCTACTATATAAGTACAGTGTGTACTCATATACATAAAATAAATAAATAAATCTTAAAAAAAAAAAAGCAACTGAAAGAAGGAAGGCTTTACCTTGTCTCCTGCTGTGAAGGTACAGTCCATCAGGGCAGGGAAGGTACAGCCCTGGGGGCAGGAGGTCACATAGTGTGAGTAGCCGTGAGGGAGAAACAGAGAGATGGACGCTGGAGCATATTTACAGTTTTCCCTCTCTCTTTAGTCCCAGACCGGGTCATTGGAAAGGTGCCACCCACATTTGAAGAGGTCAGCTCAGGACATTTGGAAAATTCCGCCAGGCACCCCTCCCCTCCTAAAGAGAAAGGCTGATTACATTCTTCAGACCACATCGGGACCGAACTTTGACCACCTGCAGATAAGGGAAGCCCAGAACTCTTAGACACATTCCTCAGGGCAGACTAACCGTTGGCCACCCACAGACCTTATTCCCTAAGGATCAATCAGTTTAAAAGTCACACTGTTATGTCAATCACATTGTGCCTAGTGGCTGTTGCTCTATTCTACCCCTGAAAACTGTATGAAAACTGGCCAAATGGGCTGCCCGTGGTCACTGCCTCTCCTTTGAATGCAGGATGACCCCAGCACACTAGAACAATAAATTCTACTTGCTTTTGCATTGATTCTCACTCTTCATGTTCACGCAGAGGGTCCCCAGTAGCTAAGGCTTGTCAGAATCTTACACATTCAGGGTTTGTCTTCTCACCTGGGTCAAACCTCTCTGGAAACTCCCTCACCCACACACCTGAAAATTTGTTTTTTTAAGCCACGGAACCCCTGCAAGTTTACAATTGAGATTAACCCATGTCACAAACTCTATCATTCTTACTTCACAAAGAATTAAGACTAAGATTCTGCCTACAATATTAAAATACTAAAATAATAAAGATAATGGTAACAAGATGAAAAACATTTTACCGGAAAAAGTGTCTGGAATGGTTAACATGTGTTTTCCTACCACGTACAGTTCTCTTCCATTTAAATGATTGCCACATAGTTCCCTAATTAATAAAAATGGAAATGGCCAATTAACTTAGCTGCTGTTCTTTACTATTTTGCGTTATCCCATAGCATACAAACCTTGGATTTATGCTGACTAGGCGATCTGTATTTTATTCCACTAGTGGGTATAAAGATTTACTGATTATCTCTAATAATTGAATTATGTATTTCAACTCATGGGTCAGCATCTCATTCTCTATTTATCAGTTCTTGGAATCTACTAAATGTCATTCCTCTCACGTGTAATTTCAGCTGTTTTCTCACCCTGAGGTTTGCTGGTAAAACTTGGGAAACCACTATTGACAAACGATCTCCTTTCCTAATTAAATACTGCAGTGCCTTCCTGATTGCCAACTTCATGTGGTTCCTTCCTCCTTGTGCTCTAGACTGCAAACACAGAGCTCCACAGTTCAGTTGTTGCCCCTGCATCTGACTGCATGGGGACTGTCACCCCTGGCCTCTGGGTAAGTATTTTAGAGAACTTTATGTGAGCATATGACTTTTCAAAAATAATATTTTTAAGATTTATTTATTATTATATGTAAGTACACTATAGCTGTCTTCAGACACACCAGAAGGCGGCAGATCTCATTATGGATGGTTGTGAGCCACCATGTGGTTGCTGGGATCTGAACTCAGGACCTTCAGGAGAACAGTCAGTGCTCCTAACTGCTGAGCCATCTCTCCAGCCCCCTTCAAAAATAATTTATTTAAAAAAGGGAAAATAATAGCTCTTGCAATCAAAAATTACACTGTGAAATATTCCATATGTGCCAAGAAATGCTTAGGATACTTTTGATATGACCTTTTGAGAAATTAGTGTCATGAAATCACACTTGCTTGGACTGGGAAGATATCTACCAGGCTCAGTAGGTCAAATGCTTGCTGCCCAAACATTAGGGCTTGACTTTGGATCCCCAGTACCCACATACAAAGTATGTGGAGCAGAGTATGCCCAATCCCAGTTGCAAGGCAGAATTAGGCAGATCCCTGAAGCTCTCTGGCCAGTCAGTGAGATCCAGGTTCAGTGAGAGACTCTGTCTCAAAAACTAAAGTGAAAGTGATGGAGAAAGACTTCCTATATTGACATCTGCACTCTGCATGTGTGTGTGTGTGTGTGTGTGTGTGTGTGTGTGTGTATGTGTGTGTGCATGCACACAAAACAAACTAACAAATATTTGCATGTACAGCACATGCAAAAATTTATACATGGTTATTGTAAACTCTTTGGAAATAAACTGACATTTGTCTATCTTTAAGTATTTCCAAATAGTTTACACATTAAATATTTTAACTAACCCAGAATTTTCGGGGCATTTTATTTCCTTTTTATTAAATACTAGGGGATTTTTTCCCCTCACAAATGAGTAAGAAGTAATGAAGAATTCTAGATGTAAATATTCATCTTCATCTTTGATTTCCCCCTTGCATTAAGTCATGTCTTCTGATGTCAGATTTTGTGAATAGATTAATAATTTTCTTAGTAATACTCCTAAATCTCTGCCCCTTACTGCCAGTTTCTGACTTGATTTGCTTTCTGCTGCTGTGATAAACACTAAGACCAAAGGCAACTTGGGGAGGAAAGGATTTATTTCAGCTTACGACTCTCAGGCCACATTCCATCACTAGGGAAGTCAGGTCAGGGATTCAAAGCAGGAACTGCTGCTTACTGACCTGTTGCCCGTACCTGGCTCAGACTGCTTTCTTGTCGCACCCAGGACCACCAGCCCAGGAACTGCACTGCCGGTGGTGGGGGATGGAGAGGTGTTTGCCCTTCCCACACCAATCATCAATTCAGAAAAAGCCCCACGGACCAATTTGCTGGGGGCATTCTCTCTGCTGAGGTTCCCTCTTCCCAAATGAGTCTATCTGGGTCAAGCTGACATAAAAACTAGCCAGTGCATGCATCATGTCTGGCTTGCGTCAACTGCACTGGCGGTTTCTGATTCCACTCAGTTTACTAGTTTACTACGGCCTTGTTACCGGTACCTTTTAACTTCTAGAAGTTTCTTTGGGGGTAATCTGGGCTCATAAATTCATGTAAATATGCAAATGAAATGGCAAGAGTCTTTGTTTTTGAGACAGGGTTTCTCTGTGTAGCCATGGCTGTCCTAGAACTCACTCTGTAGACCAGGCTGGCCTCGAACTCAGAAATCCACCTGCCTCTGCCTCCCAAGTGCTGAGATTAAAGGCATGCACCACCACCGCCTGGCTGGCAAGAGTCTTGATCGATGCCCAGGATAAATGAGCGGAGGTAGAACTAGCAAGTGAAAGGAAGAAAAAAAAAAAAAAAAAGAAGAAGAAGAGCAGAGGAGAAAAGGAGGGAAAGGGAAGGATTCTGGAATTGTTGACCTTTTACTTAGAGGGAAATGGAGAATGTAGTTGGCCAGTAGTTCATAGTGCAACGTAAATACCAAGACAAGATGAACCAAATAGTATTAGATTTGTCCAGAAGGTAATCATTATTTACTTTGGAGCAGCTTACAAACAGCAGAAATGATAGAAGATGGAGGAACATCTCAAGGATATTGAATTAATATTACATAAAGCCCGACTCACTCCCGCAGCATAAACACGCGGCGCGCTACATCCAGCCCGCTGGCGTGTGTCAAACACTGCTCTGTGTAAGGCAGTCTGCTCAGGAATGGGGGCACATCTGTGGGAAAGGCAAACATGATCGAGCTCATCTTCTAGGAGCGAGAGACAGTCACTAACCAGGAGACAAGTCAATCAAAAAGCACAGCGGAAAGCCACAGGAAGAGCGCAGCAAAGCTGCTCAGGGCAGAGCAGAGAGGCCCCTTCACACAAAGGAGGTGAGGGATGTCTTTCTGAAAGGTGACATTTGAGATGACTTACGGAGGAGACACCAGTGGTGGGATTGAGGGTCGAAGGTATATATATGGTCAGTCTGCAGAGAGTATAGCAACTGAAAGCTCAGAGATGAGTGAACGCTCCCCCTCCCCCAACAGGAAAAATGGGTTGTGACTGGAGAGAAGAAAAGAGAGTGTTAGAGCAGAGGGGGCTGGAGACTCCGGTGGGTGGAGCCTGACCGCCTGGGGCTTTACAGAGACTTTGGATTTCATGCAAAAGAAGTCAGCATTGATAGAAGATAACCATTGTGTTCCTTTCCCATGTAACCCGAGCGTCTTATTTAAGATTCCTTTAAAACTGCTGCTTTACTGGCAGGTAACAGTTGCTAAAGAAAGGGAATTTATTTTCTTCAGTGGTAGCCACTGATGTTACCCACGCCTGTAAATAACCTCCCATCCAAGCAAGTCTGAGCTCAGCGGGTCACAAAATAGCAAAGCAAACCAACCAACACATGTGTTTAAAAACTGGCTCCTTTTATTTATTTATTTATTTTTTTAAGAATTATTTATGTATATGAGTACACTGTGGCTGTTTTCAGACAGACCAGAAGAGGGCATCAGATCCATTATAGATGGTTGTGAGCCAACCACGTGGTTGCTAGGAACCGAACTCAGGACCTCTGGAAGAGCAGTCAGTGCTGCTCTTAACCACTGAGCTATCTCTTCAACACACACCCCCCCCCCCACCCCCCAACTGGCTCCTTTTGAAAACAAGCATGGGTAATACAGAGGATATCTTTTGGATTGATCCATTTCACTTACCTTTTTCCTGTTTATTCTGGTTTCTCTAACTTCTCATCTTTCCTCAGGACATAAAAGATAGCAAGTGAAAGGCAATGAAGATGAAAGTTACATACCAGGGTCTCCAGGCAACATGCATCTTCAACCACTAGACTATAAGCACAGGGATGCAGAGAAAACACATGACTTGAGACTTTAGCCTCCCTCCCGCTCAATTCCCCTCAGAAAGAAATTTACTACTGTAAATACTTCAAGAAGCATCCAAGCTGTTTCCCTAGGCCTTGCCCCTGGGTGTGTGCTGGCTCTATAGGGAAAACCTCCTCCCGATTCAGAACATTTACCAGTTCCTCTCTATAAATACCTTCACCACGATTGATGAAACTACCAAGGCTGTACCAACCAGCTGGCAATATCCCTGGACATTGCAGGCTTCGGTCCACAAACTCCCCTGACTCTCTCCAACCTACTTCCTGTTTTTCTAACTACTATTACCTTTTCTCTGCTATATAATTGCCCTTGGCTTCACCCAGGGTTTTCTATGGCCCCTATGTACTGTCATCCTGACTAATGTCAGTATAGCAAGGTCACTAGAAAGAGCAAAGGCTATTAGACTGGATTTAGATGGAGTCTTTTGTGACTCGGAGTAAATTGCTTCATTTCATTGAGCAGAAGCCTCCTGATCTATAATATGATTTAAAAGAATCATAAGAGATGTCATGAAGATTATAGGAATGAATGGATATGAGAAAGGCTTTGGTAAAGCTTTTGTCTCTCCCACCTCCCATGGAAACTAGATACCCCACCCCAAACATGAAATCGGGGACACGTATCACGCCCTCTTAGACCTTGCAACTTCCTGTTGAAGTTGTCTCTCCCCACATCCAGAGAACTCTTTGGCTCCAGAACTTCTCTCTCTTATTTATCTGTATTTCCCAGGTGCTAGCCCAAACTCTGGACCACGGGAGGAATTCAGTAAATATTAAATAATAACCATCCCTTTTCCTATGTGATCATGAGGAAGGCTGGGGCAGAAGGAACTGGGTTGTAGAATAAAATTGAAAAGGTTTGAGACTGGGAGCCTCGCTGGTGCTGATGCTGTTGCTGGCACAGCAGTTGAACAGGGGAAGAAGGAATCAGTGGAGACCTGTTTTGCATATGGACCAGCGCATCCTCCCACCAGCCCGGCTCATTAGTTTACTTACACAGAGCCGCACAGAGCCCAGGGGTGATATCACTCATTCACTAGCACTCACTCATTCTTTGCCTCTTGTTGCGGATGCGCTTGTCATATCTTTTTCTTTCACTGAGTGTCTTTTTGGTTTAAATCTCTTAAGTTTATTTATTTATTTTTCCTCCTTACTGTCCTGGAGATATGTGAAACACAGCCAATAAAAAGGGAGCCCTCTTTTTCTTCACAGCTCTGAAAGCTTTACATAAGTGTTTCTTCACTTCTATTTTATGGCCAGGACCAGATGCAGAAGTGCTAAAATATTTTGATAAGAGCTGTCCTGGCAGTAGTTTTTGCTTTTACAGCTATCCAGAGGGAGAGAATTAAGCAGGAAGTCAACCCACAGAGAAGAGAGAGGAGAGAGAGAAGCTAGGAAATCTCTCTGCTGACTGAGATTCACACTTAATTTCAAAATTTCAGTTGGATAAAGGCAGAAAGAAGGTGTTTAGGCACCAGAACATTTACCTAAGTGAGAATATAGCAGGTACATTCGAAGGTCATAGAATCCTGAATTTTGAAGTTTATAAAGTGCTTCCATGCACAAACTGATACCCTCAGAACACTGAACGTAAACATGGGCATCACAGTGACGGATAAGGTATGAACTATTAACATTTCATGCAATGGTGGAGACTGGGCCTCAAGGCTTGGGTCAGCTGCCCAAGGTGACTTGGTTAGCTAGCTGTTCAGTGGCGAGGAGGCGGGTGTTTAGCTCCTGTGGTCCAGGTCCTTAAGGTTTGATTTTTCAGGGAGGAATGAAACACACAGAAGGATTACATGAGCTGCCCAAGGTCACAGAACACAAAGCAGAGGTTATTGGTCCCTTCTGTGTTCCGTATCTGGGTTACTTCCTCCCTACCAGTCACCCACAGGTCTTACCTTCTTTTCTGTCTTCTGGTGGTCTCTTTATCTTGTTCCCCCTCCCTCCTTTTTCTTCATTTCACTTCATTCTATCTTATTCCTCCTTCTGTGTCTCCTTTGAGAGCTGTTTCCATCCCTCTTCTGTGCTCTCACTTTGCGACTGTATCTCAACCTCTGTGCCAGAATCCTCATCACAAGCTAGATCCAGTCGGAGCACACTGCAAGTGTTTACTGGCTTTTTATTCCCCACAACAAGCCTATGAAGCAAGCTTATGATTTATTCTCATTTTACAGACGAGGGAACCACACTGCCTTATTTACCCAAGGACACACAGCTAGCAGGGAAAAGAGCCAGCATGTGAGGCGAGCAGTCTGGCTTCACAGCCCATTCGAGGTCATTTTGCGGCAGCCTCGCTTTATGCCTGTCATGGTGTGGGGGTCGGGGGCGGTCACATCTAGATGGGCCTGGATGCAGATTCTCTGGATATTACTGCTGTTTACTCTGTTCTGTCTAACATCAGTTCAGACAACACAATCCAGAATCCTGGCAAGTGACTCTGAGCCCGGAATTTCCAAAGGATACATCAAAGATAAAAATCACAATATAGGTTTTTCTGTGTCTTATTTCAGTATTCTATTTTTTCCATTAATTGCTCATTTATTAGGCTGATGTTGCCTGCTATCTGTATGAAAAAAAATAGTCATAAAACAGCTAAATAAGTAAACCACTTAAACTGTGGCTTCATAAATATGAAATAAACTAATAAACCAGTTGCATGTGTTTGCAACTATAAAAATATGCCATCTTCCAAGGGGAGAGAGATACTCAGGCTGACAGAAGGGAGGAAAACCAGAGTGGGAATAATAATGAAATAAAATGCTTGAATCCAATTTCCTTTGGTGAGATGTATTAGATTTTAATCATCAAAACCAAATGCCCGAAACTCATTTAAAGCCAAATCAGCTAAAATCTGCTTTCTATTTATTTACAGGGGTCTTATCTTTCATTTGCACCAACTAAAAGTGCCCTGCACACGAAGCTGAATGTTGCCCATCTGGGTCTCCCCTCCTTATTGAATGCCTGGCACGTAGAGGTGCCCAATACATGCTTATCGAATAGAATGAAAGAGAAGATGTTTCACAACTTATGTATTCCACATTCATCCCAGAAGAGAAAGGATGAATGTGAGGCTATGCTCTATTGAGTACAAAAATGAAAACAAATGCCATTTCAAGGTTGGTAGTTTAAGACTTCTGGGACTCTGCAGTGGAGCCTCTCTGTGATGGAGATTGGCTATGGAGCACTTCCTCTGTCAAGGTTCTCCACAGCACTGCTGCAATCATCTAGAGCCTAAGAACAAAAGAAGAGAAACTTCAGGAAAGGTAAATAGTTTCTCGTGATATTTGATCTCAAGTTGCAGCTTGTTTCCCAAACTACCTAGGTTTGAAATCAAAGAACTTGGAAATTAGTAGCCAACTTCCTGATATTTATAGATATGTTCAGTAACCTGTGTCTGTGTGTGTTTGGGTGGGGGTGTGTAGTCACAATAATAGACTGCTCATCCTTTCCTTACTGTTGACAGAATCAATTGTGAAGTACACACAGGGGTTAGGCAGATATAGCTCACAAATACAGTCTGTACTACTCAAGAAAAGTGTATTTAAAGACGGTGGCTCTCACCCGGGCAGCATGGTGGAATTGGCCCTAATGGCAAAGGCATGGGTGAGCCAGCCTCAAAGGTGTAAGAGGGGGAGAGCTGACCCTTTGCTTTGTCAGCTACAGCTTTGGGTTTTTTATTTTCTTTTGTGGGAGAGGTTGGAAGGCAGGAGGGTAGGTACCAAGAGACTGGGAGATGAGTGGGATTAGGGTACATAATGTGAAATTCATAAAGAATCAATAAAAAACTGAACAAGAAGAAGAAGAAAAGGAGGAGGAGGAGGAGGAGGAGGAGGAGGAGGAGGAGGAGGAGGAGGAGGAGGAGGAGGAAGAGAAGGGCCCTAGCAGGTGGTGGTAACACGTGCCTTTCATCCTAGCATGGGGAAGCAGAGGCAAGTGGACCCTTGGGCTCACTAGCTAGGCATCCTAGGCTACTTGTGGAGCTCTAGGCCTATGAGAGTCTCTGTCTCAAAAAATAAAATGGGGCGCCTGGAGAGATGGCTCAGTGGGTAAGAGCACCGACTGTCCTGAGTTCAAATCCCAGCAACCACATGGTGGCTCACAACCATCTGTAATGGGATCTGATGCCCTCTTCTGGTATATCTGAAGAGAGCAATGGTGTACCCGTACACATAAAATAAATAAATAAAAAATAAAATGGGTGGTGCCCAAGGAATGACACCTGAAGCTGCTACATGCATGCACAAACATGCATGTATACCTGCTCCCCCCCTCTCTCATACACACACACACACACACACACACACACACACACGACTTAATGGCCTGGACAGGTATGGTACATAGAATAACTGGTCCCTACATCCATGCAGAGCCTGGGGAAACAGTAAGATGGACTGACAGGCACTCACCTTCTTTGTTCTTTCAGATGGTAAGTCACTTTTTTTTTTCTAGGAAAGGAGAGAGGATGAGTAAGAGATGTGGAATAGTATCCCCATAGAAACCTCTCCATCCAAAAATTGAGGCATGAAAACCAATTGTTCTCTTCAACATATGACACATGTTGCAACAGATGCACCATACTGCTGATCACTTGTGTGGAATTCCATCTTTTAGCAATGATTTATTGGATTCTTGTTATGTGCCAGATACCATGCCAAAAGCTTTGCAAATATGTTGGCTCAGTGAGTCCTCAAAATATCCCTAGGAGAGACAACAGTTTGGTGTTTCCCTCAAGAAATTAAATAGCGATTTAGCATATGACCCTGCAGTTTCATCCCTGAATATATGCTGAAAAGAATTAGAAGCAGGTGTCTCAAAAACCGCACATGGCCATATTTGCAGCCACACGATTCACAGCAGCGAAGGGTGGACAGCTAAACAAAACAAAGCTGATTTCAATAGAACATTACTCAGCCATAAAAACAAATGTTGTATACTCTAGTTTATTTTCTGTTGCTGTGATAAAAATACCATGAGTGAAAGCAAAGGGTTTATATTTTGGCTTATAGTCCCTGAGGGGGCTCCATACTGGTGAAGAAGGTAGAGCAGCGGGCAAGCATGGCAGCCAGAGCATGAAGCTGCCTGACAGTATCTTCAACCACAAACCGGAAGCAGATTGAGGAAATGGGAAGTGAGGCAAGGCTCTCTACTCTAAAACCCCGCCCCAGTGATGGACGTCCTCCAGCAAGGCTCTACTACCCAAATCAGTGGTTCTCAACCTGTGGGTTGTGACTCTTTCACAGGGGTCACCTAAGACCACCCGCATATCAGATATTGACATTATGATTCATAACATAACAGCAAAGTTACAGTTATGAAGTAGCAACAAAAATAATTTTATGGCTGGGGTCACCACAACCTGAGGAACTGTATTAAAGGGTGGCAGTAACATTAGGAAGGTTGAGAACTGCTGACCTAAGGGGTCCATATCCTCCCTACGTAGCATTGCCAGCCAGGACCAAGGGTTCAAATCTATGAGCCTATGGGAGACATTTCTTATTCAAACCACCACAGAGGCAGACGCCATTATTCAAACTCTATAGACAAGAAGACTGAGGCTCTGAGGGAAGAGAGACCAAGAACATTTACAGTCAGACAAAAGACTAGTCTAAGTTGTATGGGGTCCAGAATGATTTCAATGTGAGACTTTCTCTTTTTTCTTTTCTTTTTTTAAAGATTTATTTATTTTATGTATATGAGTACACTGTAGCTGTGCAGATGGTTGTGAGCCTTCATGTGGTTATTGGGAATTGAATTTAGGACCCCTGCTTGCTCTAGTCAGCCCCGCTCGCTCCAAGTCCTGCTAGCTTTGGCCCAAAGATTTATTTATTATTATACATAGGTACACTGTAGCTGTCTTCAGACACACCAGAAGAGGGCGTCATGTCTCATGGGTGGTTGTGAGCCACCATGTGGTTGGTGGGATTTGAACTCAGGACCTCTGGAAGAGCAGTCAGTACTCTTACCCGATGAGCCATCTCGCCAGCCCCATGGGACCTTTTCTGAAGACATAAAATCATGAGATGAAAACCCGCTCACTTACCTCAGAAAGTTTTACAAAGAGCCTTTGAAAGAAGAGACACTGCCGGGGCGGTGGTGGCGCACACCTTTAATCTCAGCACTTGGTGGGGAAGAGGCAGGTGGATTTCTGAGTTGGAGGCCAGCCTGATCTACAGATGAGTTCCAGGACAGCCAGGGCTACACAGAGAAACCCTGTCTCGAAAAACCAAAAAAAAAAAAAAACCAAAAAAAAGAAAGAAAGAAAGAAAGAAGAGACACTGAGGTATGAGTCTTATTTAGGTAGAACTAAAAGTTAAGCCTATCAAGTCATTTTTTTTTCATAACAGCAAAACCATATAATTATTAAGAGTAAATTTAATTAAAAAAACAACCATTGCCAAGGGAAGCTTTAAAAACCCCAATAAATGGGTAAATTTGTCTTATGTATGGATTATATATTTCAATATTGTAAAGCTGCCTATAATCCCTATATTGATCAAAGTAATTCTAACTATAACCATCTCTACCAGGGGTCTTTTGTAGAAATTCACAGACTCGTGTTTATATGCAGAAATTGTAGAACTCCAAACAGTCTCAGGAAAGCAAAGTCAGAGGAGCTAAAGACTTGGCTTCAAGATACACTGTTACACTACACTGCAGGGCAGAAGGTATCAGGAGAAACAATCCTTTGCGACAGAATAACATTCTTGGAACCCGCCATTCATGTCTACAATCAAATGGTTTTCAGCAAAGGCAATATAGTAACTCAACAGAGGCCAGGGCTTGACAAGTAACTTGGAACATTGGGAGAATTCTATGGAAAAGAAGGCAAAGCTGCAATTTGAACTCATACCTCTCTGTCTCAGTCTGTTTCTCCCTCATTCTGTGATCTCCTCCCACCCTCCCTTCCCCCACCCTGGCCACAGCCAACAGAAAGGTGAATCTACAGTGTTGAGTATGTACGTCTCGGTGCACATGCGCATCCCACTGTCGAGCGTTTGCTGGGAAGAATGAGAAGTGAACAAGTGTGTGTGGATGCTTCTCCCTGACAGAACTGGTCTACCCTCTGGGATCCTGCTGTTGGTTTTCAAAACGGGTAAGAAGTTTGTGAAAGCTAGATTAGAAAGTCACAGGTGTTTGCATTGTCCCCGGAAAGGTCAAAGTCTGCAACAGAAGCCCAGCATGGTGGCACACACATTTAATTCCAGCACTTGAGAGGCAGAGGCAGGAGAATCCCTGAGTTTGAGGCCAACCTGGTTTGCAGATGGAATTCTAGAATAACCAGCAGCATAATGAGTTTGAGGTCTATGTGGGATGCATGAGGCCTCCTGGTTGCAACAACAAACCATCACTGTGGGTTCAGACCCCTAGCTTCTTTTTCTGAAAATTCAATCGTATACACCTCCCCCATATTCTCCCACCTGCTTTTTATT
This sequence comes from Montemys delectorum, assembly GCA_019843815.1. NCBI lineage: Eukaryota > Metazoa > Chordata > Mammalia > Rodentia > Muridae > Montemys > Montemys delectorum. Next base: position 28,636 of record JADRCD010215489.1, read on the forward strand.
AAGTTCAAATGAAACACTCTACCAGCTCCTTCTAAAAGCTACACGGAAGTGTCACAAAATAGAGTGTGTCATAGCTCTGTGTGTACTTATTGTAATTTCTAGGTAATAGTATTACTTTCTGTTTCATGTTTCAAATTTGCATATCAAGTATAATCTATAATTACTTCTCTTGTTCTTTTTGTGTTTACAAGAGAATCCAGCATTCTGATAATGATTCAGAATTTTCTTACTAGTGACATTCTTCCATCAAAGATAGCTTTTATTTAATGTTTTATTTATTCATTTCTTAAATTATATATGTTTTAACTTTTCACTCATTCATTTATCTGTTCATTCATTCATTCATTCATTCATCCATCCATTCAAGACAAGTTCTTACTGACTGCCTACTGTGAGCAAGGCAGGCAGGGCAGGCTTCGCAGAGGAGGTGATGTTCAAAATCGAGACCTCAGAAAGAAAAAGAGATTTTGTGAAAACAACCTGGATAAGGTGGAAAGTACAAAGCACACCCAGCATGGAAGGAAGATGGTGTGATGGATGGGCTAGAGTCAGGCTGGGAGGAGGGCAACAGACAGTAGTAGGCTATACAGGGAGAACAGTCAGGTTACCATTTCAGTGGCTGAGACAAAATGAGGAAGGCCAGACCCAGGTTCATGGAGATAAGGCTGGCCTTCTGGAACAGAAGAAGCAGAACACAGATGACTTAGCCATTAGTTAATTGAACGAAATGGCTAAGAGCAAAAAGTGCTCAGTTCCACTTCTCCCTAGTGATGTGGCCTTGGGCAGAGCGCCTGGCCTGTGAGTTCCCAGTTTTCTCATTTAGAAAATGGGAAGTAATAATAACTGATTCATACAGTTGCTGAGAGCTTTAAAAGTGCTCGCTGTGAAAGCCCCCGTCACAGGGCCCTTGTACAAACAGATTAGACACGGATATTAATTTACCACCCACTTCCTTCTCTTCTCAGCTCACACTGAAGGGCTCTATGCAGTCTTTACCCTTGGTATTTGGGTTTGTGGCTCTGCAGGGCGGCATACCTCCTAAACTACAGCTGTGGCGTTTGCATGAGAACGCTCTAGGCTAGATGGACCGCGTTTGGGATTGGGTGGCAGTTTCTGTGTTCCTTAACTATCTGAGAAAGCGACCTGAGCTCCTCGCAGGAGTCTGGGAGTTCATGGGTGAGGTCTGACAGTGGAGCCCCTGCTCTGCTGTCCCTCCCTTCAGCAGACACTGTCCTATTCCACACCCGTGACACAGCAGTGGGAGTGGGACCCTCTGCACTCCTACGTGCCTGCCTGGCTCTGTCTCTCTCTCTCCTACTCCAAAAGAGGACAAATGAAGGATTCTGGGAGTTCCTTCAGCCTCTCCAGAAAAGGGTGCTTGATGCAGGTGCTGAGATCTTAAATACAACTTTAAGAATCACCCTTCCAAAATAATGGGTCTCCTCTATCCCTGCTTGAACTTTCTCATCCCCGGCGATCCCCCTCCTTATTTTCATATTACCCATGTTCTACGAACTCCCCTCCCTTCATGCGCCCCCTCAATAGTCTCGCTCTGGTTGCCTAGAGCTTCAACAGCTGCTTTAGGTTAAACACATAAGGCAAAGGCTGAAATCCAGGGCCCACACACGAGAGAATACATGCAGCATTCTCTCTGGGCCTGGGTTTCCTACCTAGAAAGGACTGAGGGTCCTTAGCGTTCCTCAATGAACTCTTGGCAACTGATGGAATCCAGGGGAGGGAGGGACAGCCGTCGACCTCACCTGTGTAATACCAAATGGCAAGCTCATCAGGCTTCCGAGGATAGTTCTGAGCCAAATGGCCACACACATAGTCTGGTTCAATAGTCAGAGTTCCAAAACAAAACCCGAAAGGCATGAACGTGAAAAAGGTGACCTGGAGAGAAAGGGAGAGGATGAGAGAGGTGGAGGGAGGTCAGAGGGGCTTGGGGTAAGAGAGAGAACAGAATGCACTATGTATGTGCATGGAAGAGTCTGGGTAAGCAAGGATCACTGTACCAGCTCGCTTTCCCACATTGCTTTCTCCTGGGTGTCCTGGCTTGATGACATGGTTGCATCAAAGTCGGCAACACTTGAGCAGAGATGAGTAACCCCAAAGAGAGAGAAACAGACCTTGAAAAAAGTGGTTGACTAAACAGTGTCTGCCTGGAGCGATGCTGATTGAAAGCCCCGCAGTCTACAGAGGCCAAGATAATTAAGGATGTAAGCTCTTTCGCAGACTAAATGTTCCCTTCATTTCTGGCTGGCATGGATTGGGTGTAATTGCTGAGACTCACGAGTTGCTTAAGATACTCTCAGACACAAATAATAATCAGTGAGCTTCATGGCCTGTGGTTTCCATACCCGATGAGGATTTATGTGCCCTTTTTGTTTCCCCCCATAGTGGATTTGAAGGTTTGCCTCTGCCGACCTGCTCCTGTTGCTTGGCAGATGATCTCTGCAGACTGCTGAGATCCTGAGTGGCTGGGAAGCCTAGTAAGTCACACCAAAGCAAAGTCTTTAATGAAACCTTCAGCTCTCCGCCTCTCAGCCCTGGCCCTCTCTTCTGTGGTGGAGCTTGGTCTAGTGCTGTGACATGATGGGCTAACACTTTAAGAGGAATTGAGTTCTCCCACAGGAACTCTCAGCGGAGAGCCACTTGGATCTCCTGAACGGTGTCTCTCTGGTGGGGAACAGCTGGGACATTTGCCGCTTCCCAGCGAGTTTCTGGGCTTCAGGATGGGGAAATTGTAATGAAAGGAGGGTGGGTGGAGCGTGGTAGCTGGGCCTCACTCAGCACACAGTTCCCAGATGTCACCAACCTAAGTCTGTGATACTGTGGGAGGACAAATCATTTAGGGTAGTAGCCGAAGTTAAGTGATACTCATTATCATGACAATTCATGGGCAATGAGCTCTTAACTGTCTTCTAATAAGGGCAAAGAGGGCAGACCTATAGTCTTCCATACACAGGTAATCAATCCCACACTCACCTCAGATACATGTTCATTTCTACCCAATGTTCCTCTAAGGCCATAAACTTATTCCTTTAATTTTTTTTTTCCCGAGACAGGGTTTCTCTGTGTAGCCCTGGCTGTCCTGGAACTCACTCTGTAGACCAGGCTGGCCTCAAACTCAGAACTCCGCCTGCCT
>JADRCD010215490.1:0-36241 GCA_019843815.1 Montemys delectorum
GTTTGGAATATCAAAGTTAATTTTCACCCGATTTGTGATGAATTGACCTCAGCTCCAGCACCCTCACCCCAGGTTTCTGTTCTCAGAAAAGCCACCCCAGCAGAGTCCTGAGTCACGGAAGTGTATCCCAGGTAAAAAACCACTTCGGGTCTTGATTTGAAGGGAGGCAGGGTCAGGCTGCGGGAAAGGTCACACAGATAAACCTTACTTCCTTACTTTTGCTTAAAACCACTGAGGTATTTTATCTCAAATTCCAAACTTAGTAAGAAGATAGACAAAACCATAAGCTGTCATTACTATATTGAATTTTTACCAAAAATTTCCGCTCCCACTGGGCTAAGTAGCATTCCACAGCACATTGGCCAAACTCTAGAACACAACATGTGACTGTTGACTGGAGCCCAGGTTCTGGGAGGTGTGGAGCTGCCTCCCTTGACAAGCAAGGCTCTGGGCAGCTGGCTGACTTGGAGTTCTGGCTAAAACATTAACGCTTCAATCTTTATCAGTCATTTCTTTTCATGGGTAACATAGCACAAGGCTGCCCTCAATGAAAGGAAAGACCTCCACTGTGCTCAAGGTGACCTGGCATGTCACTCACATCTGAACTTGGCATCTATTAGGAATGTAACAGTTAATATAAACTACTATGTGACCTTTTTATTCCTGTTTTATTAATGGAATACAGACAATAACATTCAAATCACGAAATCACTTTGTTTGTCTTCCAGATTACTATCTATTCTTTAGCATCATATTTTAAAGGTACTTGCTGGGGCCCATAAAGGCTTCTCAACAGGAAGTAAATAAGTGAAAGTAAAAAACTAGAAACCCCTACTGACAATCAATAAATAACCACCGTTAAATGTGAACCACTAAACTAATGTGAAGTTAGGGCCAGTCTGAACACCATGACCTTTGGGTGACACTATTCAAATCATGACAGGTGATGTAGCGAGACAAGCTTTTACACCTAAGAGCTATGCTTCAGTAGGTTGCCCCAGCAGAGAGGGTCCCCTGCACTTTACTATTTCTGATATTTCTCGTCCTGGCTTTTCAGAGACCTTAAGTACTACAAAGGCCTCCCAGCAGGGACAGGATGGCTCAAGTTCAATTGTGCATAAAACCAAAGGTCAGATGTTATCTTGCTGTGTAATACTTACCAAAGCATATCAATAAAAACACACCTGAGGTCACGGAAGATATATTCTGTTATGTAAATATATCAAAAAATTCATTCCTGCATTCAATTGTGTTGGATTTTTGCCCCCTTGCCATATGATTAGAAAAATAGAAGACAAATGTACCCTAAAAATAAGGTTTTTTTTTTAGAACTTCAAATTTTTAGGATTTTTATTTACAAAATGGATTGACTCTTGTTTTGTACAAATTAAAAAACCTGAAGTCTTAAAAATAGAAATAAGTTCCGACACTTTTGGGACTGACTTTTAAGCAATCAAGGGAGTAAGAACTTGGTGTTTTCCTTCTTTATCAGCACTGGTCTGGCAGCGCTTGTCATGGCTGAGCCGCTGGTGGTCGGGAGGTCTATCAGGTCAGAGTCTGCAGGAGCAAGATCTTCTCATTAATGCAGAAGCGATGCAGTACCACCATCAGGTTCTCACCACAGCGGGAGACCTGGCGCTCCATGGCCAGGCGGAAGTCCTCCTTCACACCCTTGGTGATGCCTCGAGTGACTGTGTGGTGCCTGAGGTCAGCGAAAGGGAAACAGAAGAGAGCACGGTTAAAAACAGCACCATGACCTAGTGTTACCTGGGTAGGAATCAGCCTGCCTCATAGCTAAGTGTGCTCACGCATTAAAACCAAACTTAAAAAGAAAAGCTGCAACCAGATAACCACTCCTGACCATTCTTCTCAGGCTCAATGCTAGGCAGACACCTTTCCTGTCCTAGACTGGGTCATTTTACACAGCCAAATGGTAAGGGAAGTGTCACCTGCTTCGCCTCTCAACTCCTGAAGCTCATACAATGCAGTGTCCTGGGGAGCTTTAGGGTCCACCTTCCCCAGCCTCACTGTGCCAGAGACCAGGCCACAGACCAGAGAGACAACAGTAGGAGGAGGGAAGCATGTCCCAGTCCCCAGGGAGCTCTGTGGCAGGCCTTCCATGGTTGCTAGGTGCAGAGAAGCTCAGGCCTCTACACGGCCGCTAGGTTCCCCGGGTGCAGGCCTATCCCCAGGGAGCCAGGGCGGGGCAGGTCCTTTGGGTGCCATGTCCATCCAGACTTTTGTCCTGAGACAGAACCGTGTCACAGGTTGGAAAGGTACAACCACTGCCTGTGAGCCCGGTGCCATGTGCTTGCTCATCTGTGGGTGGGTTAAGTGGGAGCAAAAGCCAAGAGGTGTCTAACTGTGCCCCACGAGCCATGCGTCAGGACGGGAAAGGACAAACAGAACCCCAGAAATAAGGACAACAAAATGAACAGAGGAAAAGAAAAGTCCAGCAAAATTCGGCGGACTTGACCACAAACAGAGGAGTTTTGGCTGCTAGTTTGGGAATGTGACAATTTCAGACAAACAAAAGCTACCTCTGTGTCCCCTACCCTTCATTCCCTGACTCTCCTCCAAGTCACAAAGTTTTCAAGTATCGAGGCTGTGGCTGTCACTCTAAATGCTTGTGCTTCTAAACCACATTATTATGTAGAAAGTGAGCAGGAGTCACAAGGCGGCAGTGCAGTAGGAAAACTGGTCATGTTTAGACTAGTGAAAACAGGCCTCTGTGAACAGCCCAGACACTCTAAAGGGCCTTTTGGGAAGAGAGCAGGGCCACGAGAAAACACAGCTGTGCATGTACATCTCAAGTCTGGCTGGTTAACTCAGGTAGGTGTCTCTGAGGGCTAAAGGTCTGGGTCCTGCTGGGCACAGACTGACGCACACTTCTTTATGGTGCCCTGAGATACTTCTAACCTGGGTCCCTGGGCTGCAACCCCAAACTGAGCCAAGTACAAGTTATAGTCATCTGCAGGCCGTATGGCGGAGGACATACTCTCCCCTAATACTACAAAAGGCACAGTTAAATATCTGCTTGTCATGGTCCTGTGGGATTGTCCCCACACATTAACAGCAACACAACTTAATATATATGCATCAGACCCCTATGCAAGTCTGGATGACGTCAACTACCGTCATGCTCCACACGCAATCACGCAATGATTGACTGACTGCATGGGTCCCTACAGCCTGGGTGTGTAGCATGTAGGTCTGAGTGCACAGTATGACGGCCATGCAATAGCATAGTGCATGGCAGGTGTGTCCCTGGTGTCAAGTGGCACATAGATATAGCTAGGTCTCATAGCTTAAGGACAGGAGAATCTAGCTGAACAAGTGGCATTATTTTAGCTTACTTAGGAAATATTGCCAGTTCAGAAAGGAAAGGTCTGAAACTTTAAGGCAGGGAAAGACTGTGTGAATGTCTGTTTAAAGTAAAAACCATCCTGATCACTACTCTGGAAATCTACAACAAAAGCTTACTTGTGGCACATGTATGTCAAGGTCCTTAAATATTCATGACCCAAACCCTTGCATTATATCAAAACAGAATCGCAGCTTAGCGCTTCTTCTAATACTCACTTAGTCTAATATAGTTTTATCAAACCTGTTTCCCTCCCCAGATCCGTAATGATTTTTAAATTCAACACAAACACACTGGCAACTCATGGAAAAAAAATTAAACATGTTACAATATTTACAACCGGATGGTTTGCCGAGGGATGCAGAACAAATTAAAAACAAATAAATAAAGCATGAAAAAGAGCACCGAGGGACAAAGAGCTGAAAACCATGGGCGGGAAAACATGTGACAAACAGCACACTATGAGCAGGTGTTTTTCCACTTGGTACCTGTCAGCAGTCTGTATGCTGGGCTGAAGCACAGGTAAGAATTCCTGCTGCAGCAAGCCCATGGGAGGGCTAGAAGGCCTTTAAAAAACAGCAAACAGCAGCATTCAAACACCCACACCAGCTCACCCTGCACTGCAGAAACAACACTCCAGAGAAGGTACGCGAGACTGGAAGCGGACTGTACAGAAACTTGAACCTCCACAAGCCCCTGGCCGTGGCGTGTCTTCAAGGGACTGGGAGAAGCTGAGGGCCCCACCGCACCTGCTGCTGGTGCCAGTCTAGAGGCGTCTTGGCTGCTGGTCCCAGAGCTCTGCCCACTTGTGCTTTGGATCAGTGAGGAGGGGGGAGCTGAGATGGTAGTGGGGAAGGTTAACATCTGTGAGGGTCTGATTAAAAATCCAGCCTCCTTCACTCACTCTTCTCACGCCCACACGTCCCAGAAATACACCTGGAGACGCCAGCTAGCCACCTCTGGCAGGACTCAAGCCCTGAGCTGAAAGGCCCTTCAAAAAAGGGCTCAGAAGGGCTGGCAATGTTTTCAATAAAGAAAGGGTGAGTTTCAGATTTTGGGGGGGGAGGGAGGGAAACAAGGCTGGGACCCATGGTTTTGCAGGATTCTGTAATAAAGATTTAGCACATTAGCTGGTAGTCACCCCAGAGAATATCTTTTTTCCACTTTGATCCAGTCTAATGCAACTATGGTACTGTGGATATCAGCATAGAAACATTTCTCTAATTGAACACAAATTAGAACAACATATCTATATAACAAATGAAGAACTGTTGCTCCTTTTGGCCTGGCACCAAGTGCCTGATGTTTGTACTGTACCTGCTTGCATCCGAGATGCTACAACTAGGACGGACTCACAACCTTACCCCAAGGGGAGGAGAGGTACACTGCTCACAACATCTCTGCCACTCATCTGGAGGGACCACCCAAAAGGTCTGCAATGGCTTCAGAGAATTTGTTTGGAACCCAAAGGGAAAAGGAATATAGATAGTTTTATTCAAGAGTCTAATCACACCTCAGTCAGTCAAAGCTCTGTCTTATGCAGTTTGAGTCTCTTAGGTAGGTAGGTGTCACTTAGGTAGATTATCTAAAATACAGATTTCAAATTCATATTGAGACCTCACAGAGAACATTCCTACAAGGTCAAATCACTGGTTAACAATCCCTAGTCCTTTGTCCAAGCCAAGTCAACTGTGGGTTTTTAGGAGGCTTATGTTCTGTAGAAAGTTCAAGGAAATTTTGGTTGATCAAAGTGGGAGAGCCTTGGAAAGCAAGACAGAGGCTTCCTTGTACAAGTAACTCTTCCAGTGACATTATCTGGGCAGCTGATATATCCTCACTTTAAATTCCAAGTCCTAGGGACTATCTGCAGGTTAACACTGTCCAAACCAAGAGAATATGGGGAAAGCAGAAAGGCCCAGTACAGTGAGGCTGGAGTTCAATTGTTGAGGTCTGTCGAGTCATTCCTTCACACTGCCTCGGACATTCTCCTAGTCATGTGGCAATCCTCGGCAGACCCACCCTCGGTGGGACAGTGTGGTCTTAGGGCTATCTACAGTGTGGCATTTTGAGTGGTGGGTTATTGATGAACGACAAAGCCTTGCTAAAGATGTGTCAGCATAATCACTTTCAGAACCTGAAGTCCCTACAGAATAGGGGTTCCCTGGGTTTCCACATAAACAAGCAACCTGTTCTTACATGTGGTTAAGCACACTTGGAACCATGCAGTCATGTCCCCCATGACGTTGGTTCATAGTCAAAGTAGTAAATGCACTTGGGGAGAAGACAGTGTCTAGGGCAGCCTGCCTAAGCAAGCTAACCTACAAAGCCCTCATATACTCCTAACCTTAGTCTCTTATAGGAACTGTGAAGGCACGCAGTATCACTTACAGGATATGGGGAGGGGAGCTCCCAGTCTTCTCCCTGGTCTTTAGGACAGATTCTACTAGGCCCTACTCTTGCTAAGACACAATAAGGAAGGGATGCTCACTGTGGGCCAAATTCCTAAGTTACAGAAATCCAATATAAGCATTTCTTACCTCTATCCTCCAACACCCCTAAGACTGTACAAAGAGCAAAGTAAGGATTTTTGATCCCAATATTTAAAAACTTGCTTCTGCCAAAACTAAGGGACAAAGCAGGCTTCCAGTCTCAGCTATGAGCTCTTCCTGTTCTGGGTTCAGTCTCTTGGTGTAACTCTGATACTGACTGACAAACACATTGAGTATGCAGGCAGTGAAGAAGGAACTAAGCACATGGTGCTTACAGTGGACAGCCAGGATCTATCAGCCAAACTGCAGTGTGGACCCAGGAGAGAAGCAGGATTTATGAGCTACTTAAACATCACGAGTGGTCACTAACTTGATGTTTTCATCTAAGATAACCTGGGTTTCTGCAGAAAGGGTTCAGGGGCACACTGGGGATGCACTTCCACAATCATTTTTGGGGAGCACGTGTGTTTTAGAGGCACTAGAACCAGCTAATTTGCTTTGTACTGCACAAGCAATGAGGAAGCTCAGAAAAGCTTAAGACAGTTTCTAAATAAAACCTGTCGGTCCTCCCAATATAATGTCAAGCACAGCTGCTTTCCATCAAATCAGAAATGAATACTAAAATTTCGGAAAGGAAAAGACATAGAAACTCTGTCTAGTAGAAAATTTCCAAAGTAACAAAGAAATCCCAATTTAAGCAACATTTCCCCCTCAGAAATGTAGCTAATAAATGCATGTCTTTAAGATACCCAGAACAAGTAGCCCCTGGAAAACTGAGACCAGTTTGGAATCCTTTCCATTAAATTTCTGAACGGTACAGAAATTTACAAATAAGTCATGCAGCACATGAAAGGTGAGCTTTGAAGAACAAAAGATCATCTGCTTACTTGATCAGCATTCCTTGATTTGGGAGTAATTCCAGATGAATCTTCCCTCCTTCTTGGGTTCTTAAATAAGCAAATTCCTCCAGCATATCAATGTCTGCAGGCCAAATTCAGGTTGACCAACAGGTAACACATTGCCCCTTCTCCCGGGTAAGGAGACAGCTCTCAGCAAAGAGCCTGCTTATCACCCTCCAACCATGAACCGAGGTCAGTTTCTGACTCAGAGGCTGACTTTTACATTAACTAAACTGTCCTATGAAAAGGAACTCATTGCACAAGATCTGCCAGGCTGGGATGGGACCGTCCGTCACTCAGTGACATGTGTGACTCATGTCTTGCATGGACTGCATGTGCTCAAGCTTCAGACCCATCAAACTGGAAAGCATTAGCACATGGTTTTCCTGGAGAGATAATTTAACAGATTCTACATGGCCATACAAGCAATTTCTTAGTTAAAAATTACAAGAGACAGCAGACAGTACGAGTTGGGAGGGTGGTCTTACTGACAGAATATGAGTTAGACAAAGAAAGAGTACTTCTTCAGACCTAGCAGACAAGGTCTTTCAGATGTCTGAGAATCCAGAGAATGCCATACACAATGTTAGATGATGGATTCTTCTGGGAGAAAGTTATGTAAACTTTAAAGTCAAGTGCTGCCCAACTCACAGAACAACTGCCGCAGTAGCATAACCTTTGGCAGCTTTGCTGGTGCAGGCCCAGTGCTAACACCTGATCCCAGGGGCAGCCTCTGTCCCAGGAGAGGCCACTGGGGACACTTTTTTCCACAGAAAAAGGCCAAGGTTTATGCTAAATCAACTGCTCTGGGCTGGCCAAGAACTCGTAGGCACCTATTTTAACTGTAGGCACCTTGGCTGCCTTCTTGGAAGCGAACAACAGGCACCGACTGACCTGATTCCTTGAACTGTATGTAGCTTTGAAACTTCACCTGACTTTCACAAAGCAACTACCACAGCTCCATTTCTAATCTTTACGCCTCCTTCTTTCTCCACAAATAGTAAAAGCTGAACAGATCCTAGTGTCCGATGCCCTTGTGCTAAACATTCAGAAGCGACTGTGTCCAGAGGAAGGATACTTGTAACATAGCTGAAGAAGTTCTCATACTGGAAATTTCCTTGCTGGCAAATCTTACTGATGGCTTTCAGGAAAAGGTTCTCTCCCCGTGGCCACTCCTGCTGGAGCAGTACAATCACATGGCCCAGCGCCATGTCGTCTCTGTTGTCTGTAAAAGCTCTCAGCTGCAAGACAAAGTTTTATATAGAAGAAATAAATCCAGGAAATAAAGGCCATACCAAATAGTACCTCCTAAAAAGGGGCTCCATGTGTCAGAATATGCTATAAACCATTATTATTAAGACAAAATTGTTGTGGTTGGACACCACACTTTTCCAACGAGGGTGGATTCTAAAGAAGCCCCAGGCTCCCTCTGAGGACCGCATACAGCAGTAACAAGTTTTTAGATCAGAGTTAAAGGGGAACAGGTAAACAAGGAGTGTTTGAGTTTGAGAATCAGGGATAGAGAGGGTTGAGTATTCCTGCACAGTGAAGAAATTAAACAGGAATTTTTTGTTACTGTTTTGTTCTTGTCCTATGTACTTGAGACAGGGTATCAGGTATCATTGGATGGCCCTACATTTGTTAGAAAGCCGAGGACATGCTTAATTTTTTTGATCTTTCTGCCTCCACTTCCCAAGTGCTGGGATTATAGTTATGTACCACTATACCCAGCTTATGCAGTGGCAGGAATTGAACCCGGGGTTCATGGATGCTGGGCAAGCACGCTATCAACTGAGCCTTCTTCTCAACCTTAGAGATATCTTTTAAGGGACAACTATGAGTGGAAAGATGGGCAAGAAGCCATCACAGAAGGGCTGGAGATGATGGAGCCTGGAAGAAGGAAAGACAGCCAGCAAGGAAGTGTAAGCTACAGACAACACCAAAGGTTTGCCTTGACATGGACAGCTGCACAAAATCACACTTCAGAGGACACCTCTGGTTCCAGGCAGTGCTTAGTTAGTGTGGGGCTACCGCATACAGCAGTAATGTGTGCTGTTGCATTTCACACACAAGCCTGCTGAAACAGCTAGACTCCAACCCCAAAGCTCTACTGCACTGCAGGCAAGGGTGGTGGTACCTTCAAGAGTCTTGGAGCCTTTCCAGTGCTACTGGGCCTTTGATGGTGCTGACCCTCATGTCTAAAAGAATTAACTCCTCATACACTGGAGACCCCAATATTTATTTACCCTCTTCTGTAGTTAATATATTCTGACATACACAACACCAAAAATTTGACCATAACAGGCAAGGGGATTTGCTTGTCTTCCCTATTATTTATTAACCATATATTTCTCAAGGACAGGGTTTATTTTCTACTCACCTTTGTTTAGTGAGGTTGAATTAAAAACAGAAACAAAAACAAAACCCACTTGTTAATTCCTAGCCCACAAGCTTTTCTCCCATCTGCCTTGTAAAAGTATAAAACAGTACGAACAAAGCTCTTAATTCATGCCAGTGCGTCAGGGGTGTTTCCAAGGGAGTGTGCTTCCTGCTTGTCCCATTTTAAGCTCACCTTGAAGCAGGCGAGCATCAAGTGCAGGCAGTACGGCATGATAGCCTTACTGGTACAGGGTAGAAGCTTCAGATCCACACCTACCGCAAAGTCAGACTGTTAGTGACTATTACCATCAGAGACAACAGTTTTGACAAACAGATGTTTCCCCTGCTCCCTCAATAAGATAAACATGCCGCAGAATTCGAGACACAGGGGACAACAACTAATCTTGTAATGAGGACACTGGTTTTTTGCTCTCTAGAGTTCATTTCTCCATTTTCCTTGCTATTCTATCAAGTAATCATTGTATTTCAAATATGTACAATGTTACAAAGGGAATCTCACAAGCCCAATGTGCTTGTCACTCAGCTTCTGTGTGTGTGCAAATATTTAGCCTGCATATATGTACGTGTACCATATGTGTTCAGTACCTGTAGAGGTCTGAGAGGGTGTTGGACCCCGGAGCTGGCAGTACAGATAATTATAAGCTGCCATGTAGGTGCTGGGAACATAACCTAGGTCATCTGCAAGAGCACTGAGCCACCTCTCCAGGCCCTGGTCCCCCAGTTTTGTAAAACGCTAACATCTGGCTTTAAATTTTAAAGATTTTAATACAAATTATCACAAAACTGTAGGGGCTTCTTATACTGTCTTGTCTTTTCCTGCTCCAGGGGTAGACACAATTCTGAGTGTGGTGACCGTCACTTCTATGCAGCCTTCATGTTCCTGCAACTCCTATGGAATCTGGGTGCTTCTGCACATGTCTGTATTTAAAAACAACACATAAAAATAAATGTCTGGCGTGTTTTCAGCCTACTATGTCAAATGGTATCATAATGTATGTACCTTCTGCAATCTGACTTTTATATTCTACCTTCTGTGTTCTGTTTCAGGTTGGTCAACAAGGAATTTCCAGGATTACAAGAAATTCTATTGTTTACACATATAAAAAAGGGAGCCATCGGCCACCGCTAGTTCATGGGATTTCTAAGTTTTCACTACTAAACACAATGTCTGCTTGAACACATTTACAGGTGACTTCATGTGTACTTGTAAGAGAAACTTTAAGCAATGACTTTTAAATCAAAAAAACATCAATCTTTTTCATTATGGCTGTGCTTTTTAGATCTTAAATCTTCCTCTACTCAGAGGCCAAAAGTAGCAAGAAAGAAATGTCTTTTTATACAGAGGGATCCTCTATGACACACGATAGATCTAAAATGAAACATTCATCATTTTCAGTATTTATCCTTTGTACTCGAAGGGCAAGAACATTCCATTCCATCAAAAAGAAGCATTTCTCTTTGGAACTCATGACCCAGTCTGGAAACCACTGACATACGGTAACGGCTAGGGATGAGGATCAGAGCAGGGCGCTCCTCCTGGCGGACCCGACTGCTCTGTATTTACTCACTCAGTCCTGGTTTCTGCAGTCTGGTCCCTGCAGAACAGTGCGTCCCCAGGCCAGTTTCAAACGCTCAGGTCCCTGACAGGCCGGGCCGCTTTTCAAAGAGTTGGTGTCAGCTCTTTCTGCTGACTGCTGCCCATGCTCCCTTTACTTCCTCTCCTCGGATATACTGGCTGGCTGGGTTTTATTCACCTGAAGGGTCTTACTGAAACTTCTAGATGCCACATTTTTACTGACTGTAGTTGGTACATAATCTTGTGTCAGTGTGTGGCTTACCTTCTCATTCTGACCTGGTAGCATTTTAAGTTTAGTCTGACCATATTTACCAACGCCTACTAATGGTCTGCGCTCTTTTGTAACCTAGGTCCTCCTCTAGCTAGAAGGCATGAAGATTTTCTCTCAGAATTTCTTGTAAAAGTTTGTAAGTTTTAATTCACATGTAAAATTCACACTGAAGATATCATTGTGTGGCCTGAAGGTGGGTCTCATCTCTTGCCTTTCCCCTGCTGAACTGTAATAGAGCCTGATTGGCAGCTTTCTGTTTCGTTCCATTACCCCAAGCCTCTGCCAGTGCTGACCCCTACTTTAACTGTACTGCAGCTTTACCACTGCCGTCAGGCTCGCTCAGTGTGACAAGCCACATGTGTTTCCTTTCCAGAGATACCTGCTTAGTGATAGTCAAGGGGACAGATTGCTTCCAATGTAGTCCAAGTCACTTGCTGCAGCTCTGTGTGTTGAGGCCTCCCTCTCCCCACTCAGGTATTTTAGTGTCTTCATTGAGACTCTTTTGACCTCTCTTGTTTGTCTACTTCTTCTTTTCAAAGATTTGTTTACTTAATGTATATGAGTATGATGTCATCATGCACACCAGAGGAGGGCATCGGATCCCATTATGGATGGTTGTGAGCCACCATGTAGTTGCTGGGATTTGAACTCAGGACCTCTGGAAGAGCAGTCAGCGCTCTTACCTGCTGAGCCGTCTCGCCAGCCCGTTAGTCTACTTCTTGATCCTCTATTCCTTTGCCTATATTTTGCTCCTACTGTCTTACTAATTATAGTTAAATAATAAATCTTGTGATCAGCTGACAATGATTTCTTTTTCAAATGTTTTTCACTATTCTGAATTTTACTTCCATATATACAAAGTTTCAAAGTTTACACTTAAAGTTTTTACTTTTAAAAAATGCCCGTGGGGGTTTTGGTTGGGATCACACTGAGCCTATGACTCTCTTGGGGGAGAGCTGGCGCTTCACGGGTCCACTCTTCTGAAGAGCAGCCACACGGTATCGCTTCAAGGCTGCTTTCCTTCCTCTCAGAAGTGTCTCATGTTCACTGTGGAGGACCTGTGTGTCTCTCGATCTACATGCTTGATATTTTTAATGCCATTTTACATCATGAAACATCTACATTTTATAAAAAACTTATTAGCATGCACAAATGTAATTGCTTTTCACATTGAAATGTTTTAGAAATTTTACTAATTAATTTTGGTAGCTTTCAGAAGATCCCCTAGGCTTTTCTACAAACATAAGCAAATGTGTGCTGTGAATTAAAAAAGTAGTTTCTGTGGAGAGTCTTTTGAATTATTTATTTATTTATTTTTTGAGTTAAGGTCTCAATTTAACTTCTTATGTAGCCCAGGCTGGCCTCCAAATAACAGACTACTGACTCTTGAGCACTGAGATTAAAGGCATGCACCATTACACAAAGCTGGGTAATCTTTTAAAATTTGTATGCCATCATTCTCTTTGGTTGTCTGACGGATGGGCTAGTACTTACTGCCTGGTAAACTTTAGTGCTGAGAAACAAACCTCTGTATTGGAAGGAAACATTCAATATTGTACAGTAAAGGGGGTACTGGAGAGACTTTCTCCTCTGCCTAGTTTGCTAACATTGTTTAAAATTATAAATTAGTACTAAACTTTTCATCCATAAAGACAATTATGCTTTTTCTTCCACAGTCTGCTAAGCCAGGAATCACACTGCTCTATTGTTATGCCTTATGGTACACTGGTCCTGAGGAGTCACTGTTGGCTGTTGCTCATCTAAACTGTTAATAGTCTATAGAGCCCAACATCTGCATCTGTACACAATGGAGACTGACCTGTAGTACTCACTGGAAACCTCTTGTTTGGTTTTGTATGTCATAGCCAGGCTGGCCTTAAGGGTTGAGTCCAGAATCATACCCTACTCTGTGAAAGAGATTTTAGTGCCATTTCTCCTTAAGCTCTTGATAAAAACCATTTGGACCTGACATTTTCTTTGTGCAAAGATCTTGTTTTGTTTTAAATATCAAACTTAATTTCCTTTCGTCATAAGAACAGATTTCTTTTTCTTTTCATTTCGTGTCATGTTTTATAAGTTGTGCTCATCAAGAACTTTCTTTCTGCAGCTAGGATTTTTAATTTCTTGGTATAAGGTTGTTCACAGCTTGTTCTCTTACAGTTCTTCTGACGTAACCGGGGCCCGCTGTGGCCCTGCCTTCTTATAGCTGATGCTGATCATTTGTGGACACCGTATGCCTTGATCCATCTTGTTAGGACGCTAGTACTTTTATACATATTTCACAGGAGTACCTTCTGATTTACTCACTTTCCTACTGTACTGGCTCGGCTCTCGTTATTCTTACTTCCCTCTTCTACTTTCTTTATATTTAACCTGCACATGTACTTCTAACTTTTTAGGTGGAAATTTATGTTGTTAGCTGCATATTAGTTTTTCAAGCAGTATGGAAACAGGTAAAACTCAAAATGTCCCTAGAGGAATACGGTGACAACCCAAGGGACATACTGATAGTCTCTTAAGCTGAACTAGTGCTGGGCAACACAGGAAAGCTGTTCTTCAGGGATAATAAACTCATGAAGTGGAAGTCAGGTTTGGAAAAGATTTACAGCCAAAAAAGCCCTTAGTTTTCCACAGTTCACTGGTGTGATCTCATTAGGAAACATTATATATCTCCACAGAGGCCCTGAACCTCTGCGGAAACTCCATGGACGAAGAGCAAGACCTCACTGTATACTGTACCTTTTCTACACTTGGGCTTTACTTTGGATGGCTCTTCCTGTGACTTCCCACCATCTTGTATGGGAAGCACCATGTAGCACATCAGGTCCAGGACTTTCTCACACGTCATCTGTGGGAGACAAGGATCATGGGTACTAACCTGAAACCAATGAACACAACTGCAAACAGCTACAGCAAAGACGCAGGCAGTGTGTGTGCATGGAGCTTTGTCCTCCCATGACCACTGCTCAGTGGTCCACAGTCAACGCAGAGAAAGCCACAGTCAGATTAAGTCTGTGAGACAGAGGGAGCAGTACTCTATTCTTCACTGTTAGAAAAATACCCTGACATTGTATATACTAACAAGCATACACGTTGCCTATCTCTAAACTACATAGCAACTATAAAGACAGTTTGGGATGCATGATATCGTGTGTCAAAAATAAAACAATAAACAAGTAATACTGAAGCCCAGTTTCAGGGAAGTTACTTATAGAAATACCAAGTAAAGCATGACTATTGTGCTTCTCAGCAGCACGCTCAGTAACAGATCTGAGTGGCAAGGTCAAACTCAAGGCAGCATCGACCTGAAAAACCACTCCAGGAGAGAGATGTCCCAGGGTGCTTGCCTCCCAGTACTCACTCGGTACTCTCCCAGAGCAAAGTGACACGTTGCCAGCTGGATGAGCGCCCTCTGGTGTTCTAAAGTCCCCTGTCCTGTGATCTGTGGCTGAGAAAGGGATCCCTGGAGAGCAGCTAAGTGATGCAGACTGGCTATTGCCTTCTTATACTGACCCTTGGAAAGACACAAAGGCAGCAAGCATTGACATCGAAATACACGCACGCACACTTCTGAGTTTATTATGCAAGAAGTAACAAGCCGCGTAAGGCACTTACATCATCATCTCTGGAGGAGAGGGGACTTAGTAAGAGAATCTAATTAATGCTAGATGAAGTTTAGAAGTAGCCATCCCTAGGAATCCTAAGGAGATTAGCTCCAGGAACCCCATGTATACCAGGAAATGCTCAAGTCCCTACTATAAGACACTAAAGTTTTTGCATATAACCTATATACACCCTTATAAACACTTGCAATTACCACTAGTTTACTAAGATAATTAAAATAAATGTTACACTATAAAGTAATGATAAAGGGGAAAGTCTGCACAGGTTTAGTAGAGCCACAATTTGCTCTTCAAGTATTATTGTCCCCATTTGGTTTAATCTGTAGGTGTTGAAGCTACAATACAAAGACTTTCTGCACTCTTAAAAGTAAATAAAGTAACAGCTTAGGCAAAAGGATAGCTCGGCCAGGAGAGTGTTCACACCACAAGCATGGAGGGTGTTCACGCCACAAGCATGGAGACCGCAGTTTGATCCATAGAACTGGGGTGGAAAAGTTGATCATGGTTGCGTGCACTCAAGAGGAAGAGACAAGTGGATTCCTGGATCTCTCGGAGCCATGGGCCAGGAAAAAAGACCCTGTCTCAAAAATTAAGATGGACAGTCCTTGAGGAGGAATGGCATCCAAGGCTGTTTTCTGCTCCCCACAGGAACACGTACACAAATTAGCACAGAATTTGTGATAAAGCACATTTTAGACAGGTCATTTCTATAGCACCAGCTCACTACTTCTTATGAAGGGCAGAGGCAGCAAGCTGTCCACGTTGGCATCTGGGAAGCAACTGTCTACTCTCCCAACTCTGCTAGCTATAAGAAGTGCAGCAGCTGGATGGTGGCAGAGAAGGGGGACGAGGGACTTGAACAGGCCATCTTCTAGTGAAGTAAAAATATTGTTTTTTGGGTAACCCCTACTCAAAGAGACAAACAACAAACACTACATGCTCTCTCTCCTATGCGGGCATTGCAGGCAGAGGTCATGAAACCAGAAGGGGAAAGAAGAGCTGGGAGAGGGAGGGAGGGTACCAGAGCTTATGGTGTCAGAGGTGGAAGGGCGGGCACAAAGGGGCAGGTGCATGGTGGAAAAGCAACATAAGCAAATTCTATTTAAAGGCCATACGGAGACCGAAGATTCTGTAAGGTGTTTAAAATGGAAAGATACTGGTTACAAACATGGAGGATTATTTATGCCATCTTCAATGTACACAAGGGCAGAGGTTAATATGTGCATGGGGAGTTCTTGCTTCTATACATAGGGACAACAGGAACATGACTGGACACAACAAAAGTCACCAAGAAGGTGTCACTGTGAGACCCTGGGGATGAGAGTGGACGATAATCTCACAACCACAGAATACTCCAAGACACGAGGCAGTGGACTGGCCCTAGGGGAGCAGAGCACCCCCCTTACACTAAGAGCAGCTTGCAGCATGCCACCTTGCAGACACAGCGGAGGGAAATGCCTGCCACTCTACCTGGTAGATGATCATATCTGTGAGGAAGATTCTTAGCCACAGCCAGGTGTCCGTCTTCCAAGCCAAACAAATTCTTGTAAATTCTGTGTGAGAATTCAAAAGCACACTCACCCAAACTGGTAAACACAGAGGCAGCAAAGGAAAAGCACACACACTAATAAAAGATGGATGGCTCTTCTCGCCACTGTTCTAGACTTTCTGGTAGGCAGTAAAGTCAGGGACACTTCTCGCTGACATGCAAGGCCTCCTTTGTCCAGACTGTACTTATTAGGTGTACGTGTGCACCGTGATGCAGGTGGGGAGGAGAATACAACAGCAAGACTCGGCTCTCTCCTCTCACCTGACAGGTCCCAGGTCATCAGGCCAGACAGCAAGGGCCTTTACTCAACCACAGGATTTCTATACACCAGCATCTGTAAGCATGTGTTATATGCCAAGAAGTAGACCTCCCATGCTTCACCCCATGTATCTTGTTTTGTTTTCTAAGACAATGTCTTATGTAGTTGCACCAGCCCGTTTATGTTTTTTAAAAAAGGACGATTTGGGACTAAAGAAAATTTCTTTCAAAATAATCCCACACATATTCACAATAATAAGTCAAACAAAAGAAATGGAGGCTATCTTCTCTTAGAAAATACAATACAACCTATCTGACTTGGGATGCCTGGCCTGTGACAGGAGGCCAAGGGGTGCATGGCCACTGCCTAACAGGAAGTTAATGAACCCTCATTTTCACAGGAAAGCAAAAATTATTGGCTAGCAAACCCAGACTCTGGAGGATCTCTGTCAGTTCAAGGCCAGCCCGGTCTACATAGCCAGTTCCAGACCACCCAGAGCTACATAGTAAGATTCTGTCTCAAGAAAGATAATAGACTTTCTCCACGTTTCCAAGACAAAGGAGCTGATGGTAGACCAAATCCATACTACCTGTATTGTGCACTGCTGAACACAGGCAGCCTAGGGAGAAGGGAAACAGAGCAGGAAACGGATGGGAGCGACACACACAGGGAGATACCAAACACCATCCTTACCACTCTGCCCAACCCTGATAGGAATGCTCCGTACAGTAGGGGCTCAGAGATGAGTGGTCATCTGAATAGCAGTGGAATAGTTTTGTGACCAAAAAGGAATCCTATGAAAGGAATGAATGCCTAGACCTGGCACTGAACTATGAGAGCTGCCATTAAGAGATTACATGATGTTGACGACAGCAAGCACGCGCTCACCTTTGTCAAGGAATTCCAGAGAGTAGAGTAACTCCCAGCTCTCCCTGGCCAGTTTGAAGCTCTCCAGTACTTCGACGGAGTTGCCGAGCTCAGTTTTACTGACAACAACGTGCCGATTCCGGCTTTTTGCTGAACACTCTTCGTCATCAGAGCTCTGCTTGGGGATAGGAAGAGTGTGCGCCATTGAAGGTGACTGAGTGCGATCACAGACTGAAACATGATTTAGGTTTTGTTCTGAACACTGTCTTCTATGGCTTTTATATTAAAGAATGTTACATGTGCACAGCCTTTCTAAATTAACATTGATCTCTGATGATCAATATATGATTTTCATACAGTCAAGTTGTACCCTTAAAATTGTTTGTTGGTTTCTAAAGAGAAAATTTTATAAATTGAAAACACATCAACGTAATTAAAGTCAGATCAAAGCAGATTCTTTTTTTTTTTTTTTTTTTTAAAAAAACTTATTTATTATATGTAAGTACACTGTAGCTGTCTTCAGACACCCCAGAAGAGGGTATCAGATCTTATTATGGATGGTTGTGAGCCACCATGTGGTTGCTGGGATTTGAACTCAGGACCTCTGGAAGAGCAGTCAGTGCTCTTAACTGCTGAGC
This sequence comes from Montemys delectorum, assembly GCA_019843815.1. Lineage (NCBI taxonomy): Eukaryota > Metazoa > Chordata > Mammalia > Rodentia > Muridae > Montemys > Montemys delectorum. The sequence continues at coordinate 17,936 of JADRCD010215490.1, forward strand.
CATCTCTCCAGCCCCCAAAGCAGATTCTTATCCTGAGATTGTGTAAGTGGCACTCACTGTAGTTTCCTTTCCTTAATATCTGACATAGATTTGGTTCCTCAGAACAGTCTGTCACATAGTAGAATGGCCTGAGGTCTGGGTGCTCTCCCCATGAGTGCCCCCTCCTGCTCGGCACACATGTCCAGTCCACATCCATGCCACCTTCCGCTCTGTGGTGAGGTTCAAGTTTGTAATCTGCACGTACTACTCAGGAAAGACTTCTACTACGCTCCATTTCATGTCATACAGAAGAGAAAGACCACCACCAAAAATGTCACTGGGCACGGCTAGCCACACTGTGCAAACAGTCAAGGTAAAACAGGTTACTGAGGCTGGAGAGATGGCTCAGCAGTTAAGAGCACTGACTGCAATTCCGAAGGTCCTGAGTTCAAATCCCAGGAACCACACGGTGGCTCACAAACATTGGTAATAAGATGCCCTCTACCGGGGCACCTGAAGATAGGTACAGTGTACTTAAATATAATAATAAATCTTTAGGCCGGAGCGAGCAGAGGTCCTGAATTCAATTCCCAGCAACCACATGGTAGCTCACGACCATCAGTACAGCTACAGTGTACCCATATACATAAAATAAATAAATAAATCTTTAAAAACAAGAACAAAAAAACAGGTTACTGAGCTTCATGCTGTCAAAAAATTCTTCAATCAGTTAGTTATTCTACCCAATCACTTTACCAGGTCAATACCAGTTAAGGGGTCTCTAGCTTTTTACCACACCAAGGTTATTATAGTATGTACAGAGGTCTCATTGAAGCAGTTCATCTCCTAGTTGATCTCACATAAGACCCCCTCTACCGTGAGTGCTTCCTTTCTTTAAAAATAATAAAATACATACATACATATTTTCACTATTTTTAATTATGTATAGGTGCACACCTCTGCATTTGGGTGTGTGCTTGTGAGTGCAGGTGAAGTCAGAAGTGTTGAATTCCCTGGAGCTAGAGTTACAGACGGTTGTGCGTCACCACACGTGGGTGGTGGGAACTAAACTCCAGTCCTCTAGAAGAGCAGCAAGTGCTATTAACCACTGAGCAATTTCTTCAGTCCCAGGTACCTCCTGTCTAAAGGCCTTCTCTCTGCCTTCAGACGTTAGTGTCCTGCTGCTCCTTCCATTGAGGAATGACACATTCACACACACATGCACACACACACACACACACACACACACACACACACACACACACTTTTCACAAACAAAACCTAACTTCTGGACATCCTATTTCATTAGAGTTCTGTTCCATAGCACGGAGTGATGAACTAAGACCCTATTCACTATCATAAATGGTGAATCGTATAGTGTGGCAACAGATGGAAGGCAGTTCTGCTTCCAGATTAGGCCACACACGGATGAAGGAACCCCAGTTGGGGGGAAGACAGCACAGCACTATGAATAGCAGGCAAAGGCTGAGAAGTCCAGCTTGAAATACATATGGACACTGAAGCTCTGAGAGGAGGCACGGACACAAGGGAAGATAGGGATGCGTGTGCCTGAAAGCAGCTTCCAGGTGCATGATATGCACTGCTCAGTGAGGCTGAGCTTGATGAAAGCCTTCCTAGATCTTGTGGGGCTGACCCGGCTGCCGTTTCCACCCTGCGGCCAGCATCCATCACGGCATCCTATGCCAGCAGCCTACAGGTCCCAGGTGGTTTTATAAATTAATCAACACTGATCAGTCAAAACAACTCAAAACAGGATTCCTAGGCCTCGACACTTTCCGGCTGCTGGCTGTTCTGTATGGTATAAGATGGCTGGCCTAATCCCCGGCTTCTACCCACCAGATGGCAATTACCAATCCCTCCTCACAGAGCCACAGCTGTGACAATAAGGGAGACAGAAGGGGTGCAGAGCTGCCTCCACTGAAGGCGACTAACTTACACTTAATTATACTATCATTTAATAAGTTGTATTATTTGAGCTCCAAAATCACATTTTACAAAGATTCATCTCTGGCAAATGATACACACAATCTGTTAGCAATTAAGTGGAAAGGGTTACCATGGTTTTTTCTCTTCCCTCAGCTAGCTTCCTCTTCTTGTGTATGTGTTTACTGCGATCGATTTCTACATCACCATACACATTGGCTACATCTTCCAGAAGAACTAGTGGAACCTGGCTTGGGGCGTTAGGACCTGTGCAAAGGACACACATGGACATTAAAAATAAGTGAGAAAAACAGTAGTGAGCATGAGAGGAAGTAGGAGGTCAAATGCCACATGAAAATAAAGCTTTTAAAAAATATGCCCAGTGTGACTAAGTAAATGCGAGCATACACACAAACAGGGAAACGGCTGTATGAATCCATACTGAATAGTTTATGAAGGTGTCTTTCAGCGTGGAAACAAATGATGGTTCCTTCTTTGCATTTGTTCTTATGTTTCTGTGTTTAAGCAATGACCATGTAGTACAAAATGATCATGAGTGTTACATGCACATCCTAACTACACGCTCCACACAGAAACAGAACATATGTAAAGCCATAAGTCAACATGCAATACATATATAATGTATAGTTTATTTAAATCTTGGTCTATTGTGCTGTAGTCATACGATTCTGTTTTCAGGGTTTTTTTCTGAATTTTGTGTTTAGGCCTTTTGAGAAAGGATGTAGGCTGCTCTTGAACTCCTGATCCTGTGTTCTCCAAAGTGTTGATTTCCTTTCAAACAGGAATCAGTATCCCTGTTTAGTTTTATATGACCACTACAGGTATTAATGTAGAAACCGCTAGTGAAAACCATTTATATAAAAACTTAAGCCAATCTAAACCAAATAAGATCATCAATGACAAACAGTACTGGTGCTACCCTGCAGCTTTTTAATCCCACAGCATGGGAGAGGAGAGCATTGTAAAACCTTTGTCTCCTTCCTACCCGCACTAAGCCAATATTTTGGGTTTTACCCAAGACACATGCACTAACCTTGGAAGAGAGACGGCTGTATGCTGCTGACATACTGGAATGCACTCTTGAAGAACACCAGCATCGTGGAGTAGAGCACTTGGTTCTTATAGTTGGAGTGCGCTTCGCTGTCGAAGCTGTTCATGTATCTGCAGAGCTCCTTCATCCGGTGCAGCATGTCGCTACAGCTTCTGACGGGGAGGGGACAAGATTCACTTACTGCCTGTTACCAAAGCACTGAAAAAAAGCTCCCAAGCACCACAGCACCGTATGAGGCTTAAAAGCTTTAAAAAATGATTTTTACGATTTATTTTTGTTTTATGAACATCAGTGGTTTTGCCTGCCTGTGTGAGCATGCTGAATCCCCTGGAGCTTCCATGTGGGTGCTGGGAATTGAACCCAGGTCATCTTGAGTGCTCTTAACTGCTGGGCCATCCCTCCAGTCCCTTAAAAAACTGTACAAATTCACATGGTATACAGTGACAATGTGATATAGTATATGATCAAATCAGGGTAATGAACATGTCTACCTCCTTAAAAATGATAATACATATCATTTTTTCCACAAAAGCCCAGTGTAATATTTTAATACATGTGCACTATATATAGATCAAATCCCAGGCTAATTAAATTTCTTTTGAGACAGAGTTTACTATGTTGTCCTGGCTGGTCTGGAACTCACTATGTAGACCTACCTGCTCTGCCTCCTGAGTGCTAGGATTAAAGGCGTGTACCACCAGGCCTGGCCTTGGGTATTTAGGTTTCTGCCTTCATAACATTACTTGGGAAACTTCAAGCTCCTCTATTCAAACACTGTAAACTAAACATTTTACCAGTACAGGGCTGTGGTTCATCAGGGGAGAGCTTCCCGGCATTGTCGAAGCTGGATTCAACCCTCAGCACCACACAAGGGGTGCCAATGTAGACTACCACTGCCTTCTGCTCTGTGGGACACCACAAGCTACTTCTCATAATAATGTTTGGATACTGTTAGCTAAGATTTAGTTATTTCCCTCCCTACCACCATTCCCAGGTACATACAATCACAGTCTATATATAGTCCAAATGTCATTTATTAACATCCATCTAAGAGGGAACATGGTGAATTTATCTGTCTGACTTACTTTATTTATGTCATCTAGGCCCATCCATTTTGCCAAAAATGATGTACTATGAAGCTTTATGACTAAATAATACTGTAATATACCTATATCACACATTCATATTTTATCTATTCATGAGCATTTAGATTGATTCCATAACATAGGCACTGAGAGCGGTATAGTAACAAACATAAATATGCAGATGTATCTTTGATATGCTAATTTCCTTTAGAAACAACAGCTGGATCATAAGGTAGTTCTGTCAGATTTTGTGGGCCACTCCCACTATTTTGCATAATAGTTGTACTAATTTACAATCCTGTCAACAGTTTAGTGTTAGTTTTTCTCCATACTAAGGATTTATTATTTCTCATATTTACTTCAGTGTATTAGTCACATCAAGTTCTTCTGAGACACGTTTATTCATATTAAAGTTATTCCTTATTATCTGCATGAGTGGTGAATTCCCCCTTCAGACCTGGAGCTATGAACAAAGACAACCTCATGACAGAGTATGCCAGGTTATTTATCTCTTCTCTGCATGACTTCACACAAGATCAGGCTCTCAACATCATCTCTTTTTAAAATTACTTTGTTACTATTCCTCCTCCTCCTCCTACCACTACTACTATCACTATTATAATAAGACAGGGTTTCTCTGTGGCTGTGGTTGTTATTTTATTATTATTGTTGTTGTTATTATTATTATTATTATCATTATTAGTCAGAATATCTCTGTAAAGCACTGGCTCTCCTGAAATTCACTCTGTAGACCGTGGCCTTGAAGTCTACTTTCCAGCACTGTTTTATTTTGTGTGTGTGTGTGTGTGTGTGTGTTTGCATGTGTGTGGCACAGTGTATGGGTGGTATGAGAATACAATAAGTGCATGTGCATATGAAGATCTGAAGTTGATGTCTAAAGTCTTTCTTGGTCACTTTCCACACTATTTATAGAGAAAGGGCTCTCACTGAGGCTGGAACAAGCCAGTTCAAGCTTGTCTAGCTGATCAGTTTGCCCCAGGAATTTTATCTCAGCCTCTTTAGTGGTGGGATTACAGGCAGCCGCCAGGCCTGCCCAGCTTTAGTCTTGTTCCTCACACTTGTGCAGCAAGCACTTTATTCAGTAAGCAATGGCCCATCCCCATCTAATACCATTTCAGGCATTTACCCTTCAGTTAGGAGTTTTTGGACCAGATAAAAAACTACCCTCTTCTCTTGCATAATTTCCCCCAAGAAGTGTATCTGCACATGACTCTGATTTTTTAACACACTGGTTTTGTTTTCTATGCAACCAAAAACTTTGATAAGCAATTCTATGAATAAACTCTTCATTACCGTCTTCCTTTATCCATCTGCCATTCGCATCTCATTCCAACAACATTCAGAATCTTAAACAACCTCTCCCAGGGGTCTACGATGTGGGATGATTTCTCAGTCAGTCCTTCTATTATGTACTTCTGAGAGCTACGTTTGCTAGGCGACATTAAATCAGATGTATCTTGTGCACCTGAGACGTGAGAAGAAGTAAACTATAATTAGTATTACTACTTATTTATGTGTTACTTGACAGAGAAAAAAATCTGACTCTTCATTCAAAAGCTAAAAGTATACCACAATTGGGGGGGGCGGGACTTATAGGGATGGGGAAAAAAAAACTGTATACAACCAAAAAACCAAAAACCCCATAAAAAAAAAACCAAAAAACCCATAAGTTACAATTATTACTACTTATTTATGTGGCACTAGATAGAGAAGACGAAGATCTAAATCTCCACTCAAAAGGAAGACTACTGAGCCTGACACATCAGCAGCACGGGGCCCTAAAAGGGGGTTCCCTAAAGATCATGCTGGGACTGAGAGGCTCTGATCACCCAGGAGCGAAGAGCTACACAAGAGGCAAGAGAGGAGCCAGCGCTGCAGAAGAACTCCAGGACACTAACAAAGTCTGGAACAGATACTAACACCCAAAGGTCCTCACAGAACAGAGCACAGGAGATCCTGGGAGAAGGGCCTGCGGGCGGGTGGGCGGGCGGGCTCCTTGGGGAACGGCTGCCTTTTCAGGACTGTGCCTCTTGGGCTTTGCTTGGTCCTTATTAACTGTTTTATCTCAGATGTCCCTCTAAACACTCCTTGTGCTCTGTCCTGCTCTGTACCTTAGGGGCAGTAAGCTATTCCACATAGACTTAGCCCCTGGCATAGTGGGCTATACCATCTAGTTGGTAGACCTATGCTGTTCATACAGTAAAATCACTGACAGCACACGTGTGGGATGACTGCACTGGCTGGTCAAAGCAGGAAGTGGCTTCTGACCTATGGCACCTGTGTGACGTCAAGGGGTAGAACTGATTACAGAAAAAAAAATGTCAGCTCTTAATTATTATATACTTTTTATCCTAGAGGCATCTTTTAGAAAAACTACCAAACTAGCGCACATCCAGAGACCGAGCGAGCATCGGTGGGACTTCTAGATGACTTTAGCAAAGCTATCTCAGCAGAGTTGCAGGAAGCTTTCGCACCTACCTTGATGCTGATTTTCCAACTGTGTGGACCGAGTGACATAGTTGATGTAAAATTCAGCTGCTTTGTTCAAGTATTTATATAACAGATTGGCAGGCAAGCGAACATCGTGGTTGTTGATTATTAGAGGAAGGACATCACAAACTGTTGAAAGGAGGAAACGGACTCATCAGGTTGTTTACACTAGAGTTCAGACAGAAATGAATTCATTTTCCTGTTCACTGAACATAGTGTCTAAAACATATAGGAGTAATCACTTGTGGCACAACTGTTTAAACCAGCTGTACAGACAGACATCAGTGGAGGGAGGCAGGAAGGAACATGCCATGCCGTAGATATGATGCCATGGTGAGAGATCTGCCACTGGCCTTTGTGGAGGCTCAAGAGTCCTTGACTAGGCTTCATATGTACACATATGCTATACACATGCTATCAGAGATTTGGCATGTTAAAGAACACTCAATTAAGAGTTGTTTAAAATGCTTTGCAGCTTGAGAAAATAAAAGCAGGATTAAATTTTATGATGAAGAGTTCATCTGCTGTGTACGTGACTTAACCCCTGAAATGACAATTCCAGGTATTCCACTTACCCCAAAGGAATAATACAAAATGCAACAATTCTTACCAAAAAGCTTTCTAAAGCAGTTAACAGGAGAGTCTTGTTCTTCAATGGTCTCAGCTTCCAGCAGTGCCTCCCCGAGGCCAACCTGTTTCAGAATTTAAAACTCATTTAAATGTGTGCACTGTAAAATGTCAAAAAAAAAAAAAAAAACAAAACCAGGAAGAAGCAGTATTCTCTGATCTATCACATAGATCAAGTTCACTGACTACCTGTCCACTCTGGTCTCACTCTGCTCTGAACTAGAAAAGTTAAAGGGGTAACCAAATGTCCACAGACACTCCAGCACAACACTGGAGGAAGAACAGGTAATGCTAGCTGGAGAGATTTTCTGAAAAACTAGAAACCAACTTTACACTGTAAAGACATGCAAGACCAACAGTGCTTACTCTCGGAGACCCCAGAAAACAACCACACAGTTTGTGAGGCACTGGACAAAATGCCTTGGGTTTTCAGATCACCTTCCTCTCACAGGCGCCCTAGCACAGCAGACAGTGTCTTATCAAAATGCACCCAAATGTTCAATTCATTCTCTTTGCAATGCTGTGCAGATCTCCCAGATCTCCAAGGTGAGAGCAGAACAGAACAAACGATCACATGACATACAAAGTGAAAAGGCGCTGCAATGATCAAAGAATGTATGGGATGAGTTGTGTCCCCCAAACTCATATCCACTGAGGACTTAAGAATAGATACATTCTGCATATTCTGTGTGTACACACACACACACACACACACACACACACATATCTGTATATAGTCATGTGTGGCTTACAATAGGGGTATGGCCTAGGAAATGCGTCATTAGGAAATTCCATCACGAACCATACTATCACTGGATGGTATAATTTCACAGGACCACTGTCATGTACATAAACCATTATTGACCAGAATCGCATTAAGGGTCGCACAACTACATAGCTCACCTTCAGGAAAAAAACATTCTATGCAGATAAAGTTAGTTAAAATGAGGTCATTTTAGAATAGTCAAAACATAGTGCCTGGCATCCTAAAGAATGTCAAGGAAAGAAAGAGGCACGCAGAGGAGAGGGCCAGATCCCAACAGAGCCAAGACCTGGAGTGAAACAGCTAATAACTGACACCACTGGGAGAGTATGTCCTGGAGCCTTTAGGGGGATACCAAGACCTTCCTTTAGGATTGCAGCTTTCGGAATTGAGAGAAAATACCCCACTTCTGGTGTTTTGTAATGGCAGAAGCAGAAAGCTAATCAAGGAAATATGGAAAAAGTTAACTAGGCCAGGCACCAGAAAAAAATGACATGGGCAAAGTCAACAACAGACTTTGAATAAAAGGAATGAGTGTTTTAAATCGCAACAACCTATTGGCTACAGGAAGTTACTAAACATTTAGAACTCAGTTTCTCTTGGGGTATGTAACACCAACCCACCAACATTTGCCAATGGCACTCACTACTCATCCCAGATTTAGTGAAATGCCAGACTAGATGAGCAGTGCAGGAACACTTGAAAACGTATCTGTTAAAACCATTAAAACTCATTTATTTCAAATTCACTTATTTACGGGTCTGGGTGGCACATGTGCCATCATGGCACTCAGGTAGAGATCAGAAAACAACTTGCTGTAATTGGTTCCCTCCTTCCACCCTGAGGGACCTAGGGGTGGAGTTCAGGCTGTCGGGCTTGGCAGCTAGCATTTTTACCCACTGACCCATCTGGCCAGCGCTCTCTCACTTAAACACAAACACATTATCAAACCCAATGGAAAGAGGTGACTTTCTACTATTCAGATTGCCAGTGCACACATACTACTTTTGACATTTGGGGACTACTCCTTAGGCTGATAAGACTGTGTGTCAGGAGCCATCTAGGAGAGGCAAAAGCTAGCAGATGACTTTTCTGCAGATGGCCCACCATTTTTGCATGGTCTGTGATGGGTAAATTCTGAATTGAATGGCCTTCAGAAATCTCATGTCAGGATTGATTCTTATTACTGATAGCCTTTCCTAGTCACTATTAAATTAGTCTGATAATTCCTGGGCATTAGCCCACCCTGCTGGGCAGATTTTCTGCAGACCAACAAAGATGTACTCTCTTGTAGCAATGTTAAGTAAACAAATTGATGATTTCATAATTCCTAATAAGGATTCTAAAGCCTTCCTAAATTTATACAGGTAATTTTGAGCCCTTTTTAGAAAAGGCTGCAATTAGGGCTCTGTAAACCTTCATGTGTCAGGGCTAATTGCACTAGCATAGAAAGCAGGCTTGGACAAATTTATGATCAGGAAAAACATCCCTTCTGGGTTGGCTGTGAAACCATTATCAGATAACTGAAGTTGTAAATGGGGAATGGATGATTTATTGTAGGTGCAAGGACAGAAGATAAAATATTGACTAGCTTTTTCTAGACAAAACTTCTATACGAATCAGAAACAAGGCAGATGATTCGCCTCTTGACAAAATGGTGCTAGCAGAAGACATAAGAATTATTGCTTTAGACTCTTAATGAAACTGTGGAGCTAGTGACAGATAATGAATGTTTAATTAGATAACTAGTCTTAATGGAATCACATGTAAACCACTCTGTTGTAACTTCTTATTCAATTTACAATTTGAACTTTTGAGAAAAGACGCTTAGAATATGACATCATCATGTATCCTAAAAAAAAATAACAAGAACTGGGAATGATGACAGTGAGGGCAGAGCAGAGAGCAGGCAGGCTGCTTCTTACAGGTTTCTTTTTCCTTTTTTTTTTTTTAAAAGCAGACTGGATGTGAGGTTTATTACTCAACATGATTTTGTAGGGTATAGGAGAGCTCTGTGGAAGCCTTCAGGACTGTAGTGCTCTCTACTTGTCCAGGGAACCACAGCTGGGGATGTTTGTGACCCCACAGCCATCAGGACTGAGCTGCTTCTCAGCAACCATGTCTTCTATTCATCTGCATTAAGCTTGGTGAAGGCCCACTTCTTTGAGATGTGGATCTTCTGGTGGTTGGAGAACTTGAACTTGGCTCTGCGCAGAGCCTCATGTTCCTTATCCTGAGGCTTGATGTGGATGGACACGATGACCTGGCAGTGTGAACCCTGGTCATTGTGCCCTGGGGCTTCCCATCGGCACCAAGCATACCTGTCAGGAACCTGTCAGCCCCAGCACAGGACAACATCTGGTTGACAGAGATGACACAGAAAGGGTGGAGCCTCAGTCAGATATGAAAGCCGTTCTTGCCACAACTCTTTACCATGAATTTTTGTTGGCACAAATACTGCAGCCTCCAGTGCTTACAGAAGAGAGCTGTTCATATTTATCTGACACCACGTGGCAATAAAGTGGGAATTCATCAACTTTTGATTTCTTCTGTCCCAAGTCAAAGATCCAGATCTTAGCATCAGGCATACAACAGTAGAAATGAGACTTTTTGAGTATGGCTTGTTCTTACAATACCAGTAACACCTTACTGGCGGGGTGTCAGCCAGTCAGTGGCATGCCAGAGGAAGAAAAAAAAAAAAGACAGGTTTTTTTTGTTTGTTTGTTTGTTTTTTTTGTTTTGTTTTGGTTTTTTCAAGGGAGGATTTCTCTGTATAGCCCTGGCTGTCCTGGAACTCACTCTGTAGACCAGGCTGGCCTCGAACTCAGAAATCTGGCTGCCTCTGCCTCCCAAGTGCTGGGATTAAAGGCGTGCGCGCCACAACTGCTACCACCAGGTGAGTTTTTTTTCTTAACAGAAGCTTTTTATTTTTACTGACAAGGACAGGGTTTTTTCATACTCAATAAAAAGGTAGAAGTTTTTCTTTCTCTGAGCAATAAAGGTCGGACCTCATATTTCATCCAGGATGAGTGAGTTCTCTCCATGATGGTGCTTACTCGATGAAACCTGCTTGTGCGGGCTTTTGCTACATCTTCCATGTATGTATGCATGTATGTATGTATGTATGTATGTATGTATGTAAGTAAGTATAGGTGTATGAAAGTATGCACAAATATTTGTGGAGTGGATGAGACAGGTGGCAGGGCCTGACAACATATGTGAACATGTCTGTGTATGTGTATAAACATGTGTGTTTCCGTGCCTATGTAAAAGTTTTCCCTTCTGCAAGCATGACTTTCTTTTCCTGGCTCCCTAGAAGTTAATTGCTCCAATCCTCCCTGTCACCTGCTCAGCAAGAGGAGAGGCTTCTGGGCAAGAGAGAAAGGGGCCTTAGCAGTGAATCCTCTAAGAATTCCCTGCTGCTACACAGCATAAGTTAGAGGCCAGAGAATTAAAAAGTAACTTTATAAAGTAAGACAGACTTAAGTGTTCCAGTACTTACTCCAGCACAGAGAATTATAAAGTAAGTTTACAAAGTAAGTTAAGTTTTCCAGTGCTTATTCAAGCACAGAGAATTATAAAGTAAATAATAAGAGAGATAAAGATTTAAGTTTCTTCAGCAAAGCACAGAACAGTAAGAAAGAGTTAAGTTTCCTCCAGGGCTGGAGATCATCAGTCTTTTGTCCCGTATCCAATGCTGTGTCGCACTTCAGCCCCTAAAGCCAGGCAGGCCCATGGCAACTGTGCCATCTAGAAACGTGTAATAAGCCAAGGAAATGACTGCTAAGCAACTGTCGTCTTTTCTTAAAGAACAGGAAAGACCAGGCCTACCCCGTGCTGCACCACCGTCTCAGGGAAACGCCTCAGCAGCAGCAGCAGCATCTCTGATCGCTCCAGCGTGTTGAAGCACTGCTCCGTCACCTTCAGTAACATTTCACACTGGACCCGACCCGGAAGGGTTTCAAATAGACCTGTCAACAACATTTTACCTGTAAAGTTTGTTCTTCTTTTTCCACAAAGAAAATAGGCATTTTTCTATTCATAAAATACTCAGAATTCATGTGCAAACTAGCAGACTTCTGAAATCCAGAGTGTTTGGTACAAGCTGCGTGCTGAATAATCATGAAACATATGGAGGCTTGTAGTGATCACCACTAACTACACTAAGATAGAGGCATGAACTTGCTCAAGTTGAAATGACCAACTCCATCTGCTTGCTAATTATTTAAAATTGGGAGTCTTTGACTGGCAACCAACACAGAAGTTTGATGCTTTTCTCCTCTCTTATGAAGATCTATCTGGCTTACCTGTGATGGTTTGTATGTTTGGCATAGGGAGGGGCACTACTAGGAGGTATTGCCTTGTTAGAATGGGTGTGTCACTGTGGGTGTGGGCTTAAATACCCTCACCCTAGCTGCCTGGAAGTCAGTATTCTGCTAGCAGTCTTCAGATGAAGATGTAGAACTCTCAGCTCCTCCTGCATCATGCCTGCCTGGATGCTACCATGCTCCTGCCTTGATGATGATGAACTGAACCTCTGAACCTGTAAGCCAGCCTCAATTAAATGTTGTCCTTATGAGAGTTGCCTTGGTCATAGTATCTGTTCACAGCAGTAAAACCCTAAGACATTATCTATACATGCTTTCTGGTTATTATAAAATATATTCAAAATATACTCAATTTTCTGATCTCACTGATAGACGACCATCACATAGGAACATTTAAAGTGCTCTAAGGAGATGCTAAAAGGACCTACTGATATCACTGTGGACTTTCATTGCCTAGAATAAAAAATAACATGGGTCTCACTATGACAGGTGTGACTGTGATGTCTGTGACAGATGTAATATTCCAGAAGTGGCCATTTGTAAACTATTAGGCTGTATTTGTACTCACTCCTTAAAAACTGGGTTTGCTTATCTTGTGAGTCATTCCTCAGCGCTGACGTTATGATACTGATTTCTCTCCACACCACGGGCTGGTCTGGGAAATTCACAAACCTGTTTTTAAAAGGAATGCATTAAAGTAAGATGTGAAGCTCAAACAAGGAAGAATAATAACATTTATTTAGAGAAAGCCATTTTTCTTTAGGTGAATGATTATATATGTCCGAACAAAAGCATAGAAATACATAAAAATAACCTATTAGCTTGAAAAAAATTGAGAATACTCATAAAAGTCTTTGGACTTTTTTGTGAATGAGGGGCTAGAGATATATAGCTCAGTTGTTAGACTGTTTGCTTATTATGCACAAAGCCCTGGGTTCCATCCTTGTACTTCACCTGTATTCTGCATCCAAACAGAAAAGGTGTGGCTGTGAATGCCTGTAGTCACAGTTTGTGACAAAAAGGCAAGAGAACAGAAGTTCAAGGTCATCCTCAGATACTTTAATGAATCTGAACCCACAGCAATCTGGGACAGAAGAGACCTGGTCTCAGAAAGAAAGAGAAAACAAAAGCAAGCCAAGAGCCATCACTCATTCACCGTTTACATTCACTCTGTGACCAGTCAGCTCCAGCTCCTGATGCCAAGCCTTCCCCCACCAGGACGGACTACATCCTTAAACCCCATCCTGTCTGAGTGGCTTTCTATCAGTCACAGCAACAGAAAAAAATAATACTCTATTAAAAACAACAATAAAAAACCCACAAAGGCAAACCACAGGCCAGAAATAACCAAAGAGAACAGTCGCAGCATACTCAACAGTGCTGGTAGTATGAAGGGCACCAACTTAAGAAACAATACAGTAAGATATCATTTTCCCCATGATACAGGCCTGGTGTGTTGGTATGTATGGTCTGTGTTCCAGTTACAAAGGAGGCTACGACAAGAGGAACACGGGAGTCTGATTTCAAAACCACCCTGCCCAATAAAGTGAGATTCCTGTGTCTCATGAGAAAGAAAAGGAAAAAAAGGGGTGGTGGTGGAGGAGATGAACATACACAGGTTGGCAAAAATGTGGAAAACTGGCAATATATATAGTATATAAATATATACACATATATATTTTTGTAAGCTCCCCAGTGTATGTATGTTCCCATATATATGATATGTATGGAGACACACAAAACTTAACTCAGGTTTAGAAGGGATTTCACATTTCATCCTATCAATTACTGTCTGAATGTTTGTAATGAACCTACAATAAATCAGTGTCTACAAAAATTATGAGATTAAAATACAAGAATAAAAAGTCGTCTCTGCAGAAGGCCTGTTGGCAATTAGGGACTGAATTCTGGGTACCAGGGAAGCGGATGATCTTGCAGAGCCCCAACTACTACTATCAATTGTTAGTATCTGAAGAGAGCCCCTTCAGATATCAACAATCGCTCCCAGAATGATCCCAGTTAACTCACATGTCATACAGCAACCTCCCTGCGGTGGCCGTCCTCTCGGCATTCCGTTCGATGGTGTACATCTCATACTGAAACAAGGAAGACAGGGTCAACGGCATCCATGGTGGTAGCTGGTCCAGCTCCAACCCACCTGCAGCACTGCTCAGAGGTGGACCTTCACATAGGACACCCCCCAAGGGATGTGAGAGCCTGGTGGCCCAGAATTCAGGACAGGGACTCTCGGTTTACTCCATCTGCAGGGCTTCAAGGATCAAGTGGAGTAGTAACGTCCCAAAAGAAGCAGGAACTGAACAGATGGCTGCTACCATGATCTATGAATGAATGCCCGGGGCCCTAGAGGCAAAGAGGCACTGTGCAGATCAACCAGACCCGGATCTACTGTGTGGTCTCCGCCTTTGCAGGCATCGGGGAGAAGGTTGGTCAACTGTCCAGTGGAGCAGGGTAGGAGCGACGTGGGGAGTGGGGCAGCGGCCGCGCAAGCGCCCAGGGTCACTGGGCTCCGCCAAGCGCTCTCTTCCGCGCGTGAGGACGAGCCGGGTCTGACTCACCTGGATGTTGAAGTCGGCTGGGTAGAGGCTGCGGGCCGTGATCAGCCACGCCTTGGCTGCCCACAGGTCCTGGGGCACCAGCTCCCGGGCTCGCTGCACCAGAAACTCGCAGTCGCCCTGGGCCGACATGGTCCCGGCTTTTAGCCTTTCCGGTAGGGGACTCTACGGCACCGCCAACCCCAGGCGGCCACTGCGCATGCCCAGAGGCCAGCCAACCACAGGTTGCAGAGGCTCTGGAGAGTCCTCTGGAAACTACGGAGGCCTGGATTTTCATCTCTCGGATTGCCATCCCTCGATGGTAGCGCGCCGCTGACTGCCTGGGAGTATGCGCCAGAGCCGGCAATCCTATGCTCCAGGTTCTTGCGTTCTCCTTGGACTCCAAGCCGGGTTCCAAAGGTGCTGGACACGCGCAGACACCGAGCGGTGGTCCTTGAGTGTAAACAAACCTGGTCCCCCGGGTTGGAGGTGTAGTTAGAAAGTGTCGCGGAGGGCTGGGCCTGGACTGTGCAGAGACGACCCCAACTTTTCATGCCGAAAGACTCTGGATCGCCTTTGCTTTTGAGCTTTGCCAAACATCTTTGCCCCTGCCCCAAACACTGTTTCGCTAGAATCTATTATCTTTCTCCTGAACGGAAAAATTAGCTTTTAGAAGATGCTCAGCTGGATGTCCGAAACACCTGCCCTACAAGAGTTAAAAAAAAATCTTTGATCATTTGACCAGTGGAAAATAGCTGCAATATAAATCGGTACCGAAATTCTGGCTTTGTTTTGCATTTTTGAACAATAACAAAATAAGTCTCCCTGTTCTGTTGACAAGGCAATATACATTTGTTGAATTGGAAGAGTGTCCAGAAAATTAATTTCCAGCTTTAGTTTTCAATCTAAGTATATACATATGTACTTATTAATATATTATATATTAATATAATATATACTTACACATATATATATGTGTATATATACTTATTTTTTGTTGTTTTGTTTTGTTTTGTTTTGTTTTTGTATTTCGAGACAGGATTTCTCTGTGTAGCCCTGGCTGTCCTGGAAATCACTCTGTAGACCAGCCTGGCCTCGAACTCAGAAATCCACCTGCCTCTGCCTTCCAAGTGCTGGGATTAAAGGCGTGTGCCACCACTGCCCAGCTATACTTATATATAACTTATATGATCTAAGTATATAAATATATATATAGTCATTATACTTATATGTATATAGTTCCTATCAACTGTAGCCATCATTTGCCACTTAAAACCAGGACATCAAAGAATTCAGAGCTGATTTTCTTTTCTTTTTTTTTGTTTTGAGACATTCCTTCATAGTCCACACTGGCCTTAAACTTGGCAAGTATATGAGGATGATCTTGAACTCCTGATCCTTAACTTCCATCTCCAAAGTGCTGGAGTTAAGGACATGTGCTTGTCTTGACTAAATTTTTTCTGTAACAAAGGAATTAGAAATTTATTTAAGTTAAAAAAAATACAGATATTGAAAGTAAATATGAATATAAACACTACAACAGTCAGTTGCAGTTCTTGGATGAAGCTTTGTTTGTGTCAAAGATTATGCAAGCAGCTTAGCCTTGGGTGATAAGAATTGTGAAGAAAGCTGGGCGGTGTTGGCGCACGCCTTTTATCCCAGCACTTGGGAGGCAGAGGCAGGTGGATTTCTGAGTTCGAGGCCAGCCTGGTCTATAAAGTGAGTTCCAGTACAGGCAGGGCTACACAGAGAAACCCTGTCTCAATAACAAAACAAAACAAAACAAAACAAAACACAAAAAAACCCTGTAAGATTAAGTTTTCAAACTGTACTGTGGAAATTTAGCCATTAGTTAAACTCAGTGGGAGACCAGCTCCCAGAACCTAGAAACAATGGGAGACCAGCAATTCCCAGAACCCAGAAACAAGGGAACCAAGATGACTTGGCCCAAGAACCCAGAAACAACCTGGCCCAAAACAATTGCCAGGTGACTAGCCCACCCTTGGACCCAAGCACTAGCCAGCACCAATCAGAAACCACCCTGTACCTTCCCCTTACCCCAGTCTTCCCTTTTGCCCCAGCAATTGCACAGGAATAAAAAGCTGCCTAAGACCTTGCTTGGGGCCAGACTCCTCTACCCCTGTGGGGGATATGAGTCTCACCCCAGCTAGCTGGAATAAAAAGCCTCTTGCAGATTGCATCAAGTCCTTGTCTTGGTGGTGTGTGGGGTCCCTCCGGGAATCTCACAACCCAAACAAACAAAAATAAAAGAATTGTGAAGAGAAGGGACATAGGCTGCGAACCAAAACTATCTGAGGCCTTTAATAAACATGTACATCATCTCTGATATCTGACTTAAATTTCTTCTACCAGATAAGCTTTTTAGGAGGATCTTTAAGCCTAGCAGACTTGAGACTCCACTAAACTTAAAGTTAAGAATGAAATAACATCTGGACTTCATGGAGGAGGTTTCCCAGCTTTTCTCCAGCCCAGCTACCTGATATTTACACAGTGCAGCTGGTAAATGCATAAATCTGTTGCTCTTGTTTGTTCTGTGATCCTAGAAGCTCGAGTGGCTCCTCTCCAGTGAGCACATCATTCAAGGCAAGGTGAAACCTGGCCAAAACCACCTCACTCATATTAAGCTTTGAATGAACTTTCTTTTAAGTTCCTTTATTGTTTTACATCAATGTTATTTATAGAAATATAAAAAAAAAACAGGCTTGCTAATGAATACTCTATAAACAAGCAGTAAAAATTTGTGTTGAATTAGTGTGCTGGTTCAAAAAGTGCAGAGACAGAGAGGTGTTGTTTTAGGTAACACACCAAAAAAAAAATGTCAAAATCAAGTTTGGTTATCCTGAATTTTTTATGGAAGTCTGAAAATTTAGCTGGCCATGGTGGCTCAAACCTTTTATACCAAGACTTGGGAACAGAGGCAGGTAGATCTCTGTCACTTCAAGGCCATCCTGGTTTATGTGAGCAAAGAAAGGAGAAACAAAGAAGGGAAGAGGCAATTCTGAAAATTCACTCAGTGGTTTGAATTAGAACAGCCCCCACACAGGCTCACTGATTTAAATCCTTGGTCACTAGGGAATGGAACTATTTGAAAAAAATTAGGAGGTGTGGCCTTATTGAAGGAAGTGTGTCATTGGCTGCCTGCAGATCAGGATGTAGAACTGCTTCTCTGTTTGTTTGCTGCCATACTCCTTGCCATGATGGCAGTGGACTAAACATCTGAAACTGTAAGAAGATCCTAATTAAAATGTTTCCTTTATAAGAGTTGACCATGGCCTTCCGGTCTCTCTAGGCTGGTGTCCTGAGCAGACCTTGGGCACAAGCTCCACAGCCAGTCGCACAAAACCCAGAGGAAACTCCACTCCCAGGCTATCTGACATGCTCAGGATCAGAGGTGAGGAGGACACAACATCTGTCCCATCACCAG
>JADRCD010215493.1:0-50944 GCA_019843815.1 Montemys delectorum
GATGATGATGATGATGATGATGATGATACCAGCCCCCCTCCCCCAACACACACACACAAAGCTGGAGCATCAGTCTTCTAAGAAAATACCCTCTCTGAGGTGCTTATCAAAGACCCTCAGTATTGGTCTCCTCCAAGCTGCCCTTCCCTACCCCACAGCCAGCCATACATGACAGCACTCACTCAAATCCTGACTGGTAGATATTTTAAATATATCCAAACTTTCCCTCCTAGAATAATGCTTTGATAAATGGCCCCCTTTTATCCACACTCCCAACTGTTTTTGTGAGATAAACTTCCAGAAATACGGATTCCTGAGTCAGGAGCGTCTGGCAATGTTGGTCTGGGCTGCCCTGCCTCATGGAGCGGCACTCACCCCATCCCCATCTAAGTGCCTGACAGCATCCCTTCCTGCACTGGCTAGCAGAGTCCCTGGCTATGGACGAATAATTAAAGACCCAACTTTCCTTTACTTCAGTTACAGGAACCTCCTAGCAGAGTGTAGGCCCATCTGCTCAGTTGGGGGCAGGGAGGAGCTCTGCAGATGGCATGAGAAGATGGAGGTGGGGGCTGAGCAGGCTCAGGTGCTGTTCTCAGCTCTGGGGCTGTAGCACATGTTAATGTGAGCAAGCCTAGATCCATGTCATCCCTGTTGATGACTCTCACCAGGGAATGGTAGTGGGCGCTGCCAGGGATGGGGTGGACATTGAGGGAATCCCCAAGGAACTGGACACATGATCTGTATGTACAAGGCTGCTGCTCTGTGCTCTGCTTGAGACAACAGCAGGTCTGCTCCCCTTAGTGAAGCACTGTGGCCAGTGTCTACAGCAAGGTAGGCATGGAGGGAGGAGCTGGGAGTAACTGGTGCTTTGTCTGGGCTGGGACTGTGAGACAAAGCACAGAATGGGCTAGAGTACCCTGATAATCTAGGTTGTTTCTTGATGACAAGCTAAACAAGTCTAGAGAAAGGAGTCCCTACCTTCCCTAGAGAAGTCACAATGAAACTACACACACACACACACACACACACACACACACACACACACACACTCCAGTTTCATTTTTCCCTATACCCTGTGATAGTGATGTACCACCCCTCTGGAACCTAGCTGGCCCTTTAAATAATTCCCTCCCTCCCCAAGGCATGATAGGACACATGGTTCTTAACGTCCTTGGGCCAGTGTACAGGTTAATGGCCCCCATGCAGCACCAAGAAGAATAGAGACATGTGATACAGTCTTGATTTGCCTCCTGTCACACTGTCCTTCCCAAGACTGGACAGAATGTCTACTCCGCAGGGAGGGCGAAGGTCACTGCTGCTGACTGCTCTGTTGACATGCTTACTGGGTGGCAAAGTCCCAGTCCACTGGTGTTCGAGACAGGCCAGGTGGTGAGTTAAGCCTGGGCACATTCCTGGCAGTTCACTCCCCACATTCTGCTCCCAGGACAGGCTTATCCTGCCCCAGGCCCATACAGAGAAAGACACTCGGTCCCAGAAGATAGAGGCAGCTGGCCTAGGCTCATCAGCTTATCAGCTCAGTGTCTTATGAACTTGGAATAGTCCTTCCTCTCTGGGCCTTGCTCTGCAATCTATGAAAAGAGCAATTAGTCAGATAGGTGGTTTGAAGCCCAGAGAGCCTTTCTACATTTCCAAAGGCCGTGCCTACCCTTCAGAGAGAGGAATCCCAGGACACGGGGCACTTCCGTTATAGGTGGTTATAGTCCCAGTGGCTGCTGAAAGAGCCAGCCCTACCCCTGCCAAGAGAGATATCCTCTGCGCCAGCTGGATGACTTTGGAGAGGGGAGCTGCAGTAAGAGAAACGGAGAGAGTAGGAACTTGGGTCTATGGAGATCTCTATTACATAACCCATGGCAGGAGCTCAGGAAAAAGAGGTGGAACAGGCACGTCACACATGGCTCTAGGGCACACAGTATCAGACCTGACCACAAAGGACAAAGGGTAGAGCCCCTGTGCTACCCTCACAGTTCAACAGATGCCCTGTGAGCTCAGTGAAACAGAGAAAGAGTGAAAACAGGCTTATTTATTTGAGACAAGGGTCAGCCTTGGCTAGCCTAGTACTTTTCTATGAAGACCAGACTGGCCTGAAATCCAGTTGCCTCTGCCTAAGATTAAAGGAATGCGCCGCCACGCCCCACTATATTTATTTTTACTTTACATGTGGGGGTGTTTTACCTGTGTGCATGTCTATGCACCATGCACATGCAGTGCTCTCAAAGGCCAGAAGAATGCACTGGATCCTCTGGAACTGGAGTCACGGACAGCTATAAGCTGCCATTTAGATGCTGGGATTTGAACCCAGGTAATCTGGAAGAGCAGCCAGCCCTCTTAACCACTGAGCCATCTCTCCAGCCCATCATTTGGGTCTTTTGAAGGGATAGAGGATCAGTTGGAGTAGAACAGCAGAATGCTCTGACCAACAATCATGAAGTCACTTGCTGCAGGAAGGGAACTACCAGCCTGCCAGGAGCCAGTGGCTGGCAAGTCAGCAGAGCAGACCTAGTAGTGTCTCCCTAGTGTTAAACCCACTTTCCATCCCTTAACAGCTCCACCTTGCATTTGAGGCAAATGGCATTCGGAAGAGCTGAGAAAGCTAATACAGAGAGTAAGAGTATAATAGGACTCACTAGGCCACAAGCCCAGGGCTGACTCTCCTCCATCACCGTGCCCAAGAGCAGCACCTGACAGGCCCCAGCACTGGCAGGCTGGTAAATGGAATGGCAAAGCAAGAACATAAACCCTGGTTCCAACAGTCAAGGAGATTTGGGAAGAGGAAATCTTCCAAGTTGTGGAGATAGCTGGGGTCAAGTCTCACACAGGGAATGGGCAGTTAGGAATCAGGGAGAAGGAGCCTGGATTACAGGCCTGGCACCACAGCCAGAGACCTGCTGGACATCTTGGGGAAGGTTTTGGCAAGGAACGCAAAGCCCTGGGAATGGCAGCAGTAGGCAGGGTCCTCCTGAGCAGCCCAGGGTCACTCCCGAAGAACAGTGCAGAGGAGGAATGCAGGGCCACCTCCACCTCCCAGGGCAGCTCATCTGGACATCTCAATGCCTGACTCACAACAACAAAGGCACGCCACCCCTTGTCACACACACTTTCACACTCACATACTGCCTCTTGTTTTCCGTTCTCTGCCTTCTCCTGGGTGACCTTAGCAGCAAGGGTGTGTCAGGGCTGGGTGCTCAGAGTGCTGGCCAGACAGGTTCCTACTGTGGGGAAACCTACAGGCCCACTCACAATCCTCCATAACATCAGGGCTGTCTTACCGCTGTCTTACCGCCCAGCCTGCAGACAAGGCAGGAGCCAGTTGGAGCCAAGAAGACACTAACATTGTTCCTATAGGGGACTCAGTTCCATCTCAGGAAAGACAAATGCCCCCCAAAGCAAAGTGCCCTCAAATAGCCAAAGGCACACTAGGAAAAAACCCATAGGGGACTTCCAAACTTGCTCCATAGCAGGAGGCTGTGTCCTGGAGGACAGAGTTCCATGCTGGATGATACTGGCCTCCATCTCGCAGCAGGAGCACTGGGTCTCCACTGGACTTCCTGAATGGAGAGGCACTATGCCACAGTGGGAGGAACTCGGTCTCTGAGGAACGGCAGCAACTGGAATCGGTCCAGCTGCTCACTGGCTTCACCAAGCCTTGCTGTTCTCTAACCTCCAGGTTCCTCTTTGGTCAACAGGGTAATGGAGGGAGCAGTGTAGAGAGTGATGAGGGCTTCCTTTCTCCTCACACTTCACAGGGCTGTTTCTCACACTCCCTTGGCTCTCCCTGCCCTCTCGGTGCCACACCTCCTTAATGCCCCACTCTCTAAGCGCTTCACCTCTCGGGTCACCTCCTTTTAAGTTATAACCTCAATCTTCACTTTAGTAGGAGAAGCAATATCACAAAATACAGAGCAATGCCTGCCTGCCCTTACATCATGCAGACCCTCAGTGTAGAATTATCTTTTAGAAGCAAACAATTCTTGCTTTCCCCAAAGAATCACACAACTATCAGGCTTCTCTCGTCACCTTGGCTGCCAAGTCCGACTGCAGCAACTCTGCCTCTTTATGGCTGAAAATAGCAGTGTTCTGTCTTAAAGGTCTTGATTTCACTTCACGCAGTATATGTATCAAACAAACTTTTCCTCCATCTGGCACGGGGTCAGTAGAGCCTGGACAGATGCTCGTGGTGGGAGACCCCAAACAGTTCAACCCAGCATGCTGTTCATATTCCCATCTATTCCTGTCCTCCCCCGCCCCTCCCCGAGACAGCACAGCATGGCTTTACCTGGATGGGGAAGTAGTCTCGGAAATAGCGCCACACGGCCCAGTTTCGCACCCATTGCGATCTCCTACCACCTTCCAAGAAACAAAACACAATGTTGGGAAGGAGTGGGCATGAGGGACATTTGAGCAATGCAGGCGAGGCAAGACAGAGCCAGTAAGAACCCCTGAGGGATGTGTCTACCAGCCCACACAGGATTTCTGAACCTGCCCAGTGGGCCCCTTCCCACATACATTCCCCTAACCATCCCTAAAGAAAGGGGAGCTCTGTGAACACACTGAGAGCTTTGAATGACCCATCCCAAACCATACACAGCCTAGCCCAGGTCTTTCACAAAGTAGGTGTTCCATAAAAAGAGGCAGCAAGCAGCCAGGAGGAGGAGCGGCAGCTGCGCAGAGCAGGCTTGCTAGGGCACGGGATGAACACAGGTGGGAGAGTGGACGTTTACCTTTCTTGGGTGTGTTCCAGTCAAATGCCAGCCAGGTGAAGTAGAGCACAGCTATCAGCCAGCAGTCAGTGCAGAAGGTGTACATGAGGATGACACTGCAGGCCACTCCTGGGGGGAGCAGAGGACAACAGGTCAGCCTCCCAGGCCTCCTTGGAAGGGATGAAGTTTCCCATGGTATTAATCTAGGCAGAGGTCCCAGATGCCTAGGCACTGGGAGTGGTTGATGGGTGGCTGGCTCAGTGAGGAGGAGCAGAGCCAGCACGGGCCTCACTTCCTAAGGCTCTGGTGAGTCCTAGTGCTAGGGGTTCCTGGCTTGAGCAGGATGGGCAATACAGGGAGATCTCAGCTTCTTGTGAAGCAATTCTTTTTTTTTTTCAAGACAGGGCTTCTCTGTGTAGTCCTAGCTGTCCTGGAACTCACTCTATAGACCAGGCTGGTCTCGAACTCAAAAACTGGCCTGTCTCTGCCTCCCAAGTGCTGGGACTAAAGGTGTGCGCCACTGCTGCCCGGCTTGTGAAGCAATTCTTAATGTCTTCTCCTTGCATGGCCCCTTTGTCAGTGCCCAGCAAAGATCCTGGACACAGGGAAGGAATATCTACCAAGTATCCCCCTTTACTTCTAGAGATAGACTCAGCACTGCAGCGTGGTGACTTTTATTCTGCTTTAGATGAGAACTTGGCAGGAGTGACTTGCCCATCCTTACCCAGGAGAGCCAGGGTTTAAACTCAGACTTTATATCCATGGTCCACACTTGGTCATACAAGTTCACCAAAGAAGACAAATCTCAGATTGTGATGGGGGTGGGTGGGGTGGGTGGGGAGGGGTAGAGTCGGGGGTGAAGAAGACTGTTGTCACAGGAGAGCTGTCCCCTTTAACATACAGAAGGCTAGGCAGCCCCAGGCCAGAGCCAGAGCCCACCAGGGTCCCTCTCCTCAAACACTTAAGAAAGATTCTCCTGGAACACCTATTTGTGGTCTCTGTACTTGGACCTGCTGGCAGGTCATGCAGCTGAATGGCCTGGCCCAGAGAGACGAGCCAGTATCTCATGGCCTCCCTAGATGCCTTCATCATGGCTTCTCTTCCCGTTTTTTTTTACCCAGTCTTTAAGCCCTCATCAGATCCTGTTCCTCCAGAGTGCTCCTCAGTATCAAACTACGCCACCATACAATCTCTTGCCTCTAAACCCTCCACCCTGGGTGGAGGCAGGTCTCAGGTTTCAGAGGCCTTTCCATCTGCAGTGTTAAGCCTGTCCGAGAACTGTTTCCATGAGAAAGAGTAAGTCTAGACGCAGATCTCTGTGAACCTAAAAACAGGGAAATTGTGGTTCTCACGCTCTTCCTCCTGAGCCTTCCCTAGGAGAACTAAAACCAGATGACAGTTTCTGGAGAGCAGGCATGTGCTTTCTTTCTTTTTGTTTTGTTTTGTTTGGTTTGGTTTGGGTTTTTTTGTTTGTTTGTTTTCTTTTTTTTTTCCCCGAGACAGGGTTTCTCTGTATAGCCCTGGCTGTCCTGGAACTCACTCTGTAGACCAGGCTGGCCTCGAACTCAGAGATCCTCCTGCCTCTGCCTCCCAAATGCTGAGATTATAGGCGTGTGCCACCACCGTCCAGCCAGGCATGTGGTTTCTTAAGACAACTTAGCAGTGGTATGACATAAGAGGTTGAGTCTTAGGAAACATCTGAGCCCACATACCCTATTAAAGACAATGTGGGTCCTAAGGCAGCTAGGAAGAGTCCTGCTTATATTAAGGCTGCATATAGCACAGTGTTCCAACAGTTTGCCTCTGGCCCCCCTCCTTGATCCCAGAAAAAGGTTCCTCCAGTGCCAGCCTCTGCAGGGTCCAAACCAAAGAAAGGCTCAGTTCATTCCAGGGCCTCACCAGGCTCCTGGAGTTCAGAAAGGGTGTTGTGAAAACATCCTAACATGCTCCTGCTGGCACGCTGGTTGCTATGGGAAGGAAGCTCATCACTTCATACCTGTTCTTTCTGCATGACTAAGCCCAAAGTTGGTATTCCAGTCCTGGCTCTTACATAGCTGGGGCTGCCACCACCCTTTCGAGATGTGCATTTTCCCTCACCACCTGCCCGTCCAACAGAGCTAAGCCAATGAGCAACTTTGGAGCTAGAACAAGGTGAGATTAATCTCTCCAGCCTCAATCACCAATATAGAAGGTTTTTTAAATAAAAAGAATGAGCTATCTTCTGGGCATGGTGGCACGTAACTTTATTCCCAGCTCTCTGGAGGTAGAGGAAGGTGGATCTCTGTAAGTTGAGGCCAGCCTGGACTACATACATACATACATATACATATATATACATACATATACACATACATACACATATACATACATATATACATACATACATACATACATACATACATACATACATGCCAATCAGGGCTACATAATGAGATCCTATGTCCAAAAACCTTAGAGGGAGGCTTGGGAAGACAACTAAGAGCTAGCCCATAAAATGATCTCCCTTTTGGAGAACCTACAACAGCTGCCTGTGCCATGTCCTCAGGTGATGAGGCTGAAGCTCATCTGGGCCCAGGACATGTTAGCTAGCACAGTGACTGACTTAGCCTGCTTGTTCCATCCAGAGACTGCTCAGAACTACTGCATGCATCCCTTCCTGTACCTGGCAGTCACCTCACACTGCAGAGCTCTGCCCCCAGCTGGTGGTATAGGGCAGTGTGTAGGTGCTCTTTGGTAGGAGATACAACTACAGGGCTGTGGAGAGCAGGGACTCTAGGACCAAGCAGACTTGGTGACTTGGCCCTGCCATGGACTGGCTACTGCCCATACCCAGGCCTTTACTTTCTTACAGAGGGTTGGCAAGATAAAATGGCATGATGTTGGAATTTAACACATGATCTAGAATACTGTAAGTGCCCATGGACTTGTATGGGGGAGCAAAGTGAGATTTTCTACTGAAATCACATGGAATCCAGTTTGGCATTTCCTTCACTAAACCACAGAAGTTATTAGCAAAGCCTGTTGACATGATACCTACAGATGACAAGGGTGTGTTCATATCAAATTATAGCAGTCTCAACAATCCTGATGATGCTCCATTGATTACTACTTAAGATTAGTAATTATTATAGCTGCTGCCATGTTCTAATTCAACACATAATAAAAGAGCACACTTTACTAGATGTCCAACTGGGCTTCAGATGTTTACATATTTATATCGAGGCACTATTAGTTCCTTTAAAGCCCAATGCACTTTATTTATACAATTAAAAGAACCAAAAAGGCCCTCAGCTTTCACCAGAGGTCTAGTAGACTACATGGCCCATTATAAAAACAAAACAGGAAACTGTTTAAGAGAAACATGAAGGAGATCCATGGCAGTGTCACAGTAGAGTAAGCCTCTGCCAGCAGGCTTAGGACACAGTGGGCGGGAGTGGCTGCGACTACTCATGTAGTCATTAACAGCAGCTTAAGCAGGCCTGATCATCTGCCTGGGTTTAGCTCTCACCTACACCAACCAGCATGTTGGAAGGACACGCTGAGCCAGTTTCTGGGCTGGGCTGGGCCTCACAGATCATTAACCTACAGCTTGGGGCCAGTCCCTAGTCCCTATCACATGCTCTCTGGGCTAGGATTGCACAATGTACCCAGTGCCCCGCAGCCAAGCTATGACCCACTAAGGCAAATGGTGGCTTCTAGTGCAAACAGAGACAACAGGAGCTGGCAAAGCAGACTAGGCAAGGGACCGAGAGGCTGGGGTCACTGAATTCTTGTCTTGGCTCCTTCTAGTTTCTTCTGTAGCTCTGGACAAGGCTCTGTCCCCACTAGGTTCTTCCTTCCTGTCTGAACAAAGATGAGGTTGCACTGTCTCCTCTACCCTGGGTATTCTAATGCAAACCACACTCAGGGCCTGAGCCCTGTCCTCAAACGTGTTTCTTCACCTTGCTGGGGCCATGTGACCCGGTAAGAATCTGAGGATAGCTACAGCCTTTCTAGCAATAAAAATGTATACATGCTCTTACATTTAATCTTAGGGGTTCAATGGATCTAAAGCCCACCGTGGTCTCTATCCACTAATTCTGGACCTCGTGGTAAGGGAAAGCACTAGGCTTTGACTCAAACTCCAACTTGCCATGTCATGATCTGTCACTAAAGCTCTACATTTCCATTTCCTCACCAGTGTAGGAGGAACCTGACAAAAGACATTCCAAGAACCTGGAATTAAGGAACATGGATTAAGGTTTTTGGCGTGCCGAATGGTGGAATGTTATGGGAGTAAATGGAAAGAGGCTGGGGGAAAAGATGGCCTCACTGGATGCAACCATGTCTACCCCAGCCCCATTCACTACCACCCTAGGTGAGCTTACCTAGCACCAGGAAGGATAGGACCCATTGTAGTACTGAGATGACCTGTAGCTGTTTTTCCACCTTGGATCTGTTGAGCCAGGTGACAGAGAAGATGTCTTGGAGAGCCGAGAGGATGCTGGAGCCAGTGCCTGCACAAGAGGAAGTTCGTCTGTGAGAAGCCTGCTCCCCAGCCTCAGACACCTCAGTGTGACACCCCTCCCACAGATGCCTTGCTAGACAGGTGAATGCGGGCCACAGAGTCATCACAGAGAACCCCCACTCGGCCACCTAATGTCTGCTTTACAGCCTTCCCCGTTATCATAGTTTCTACAAGGAAAACAAGGGGACGTAGTACTGGGAAACTAAGAACAAGCCCTGGATCTGGACCATATATAGGAGGCCAGATCTCTTCCATCTCCTATGCCCCAAACACATATCTTCCTTTATCTGGGTCTAGTACAAATATTTAATCTTTGATATCTGTGGCTATGAGGCCAAGGACAGAGGTTCAACATCCAATTGCAATATTTTGTTTTGATTTTTGTCCAAGTGTACTTTGAACATCCCAGATCCCTGCCCCATTCCTTTTATTCTGGACACCCTTCTTCTTTCCATGAATTGACTCTCATTCCCATTCCAATAACCAATCCTATACCACTACCAGCTTAAGAGGGATTTATATTTATCTTCACTGTAGTTCCCAAGGCTTGGGGCTTAGGGGAGATCCAGGGGCTATCTTACTTCCCCTAAAGTGGGGAGCTATGCTCCCCAGCACGGCAGATAAAACCCAAGCTGGTGTTTGGAGTGGTGTTTAAGCAAAGACACACAGGACACAGGGAAGCACCTGATCTAGAGCTGTACCTATGTTTGCTTCTAAGCAAGTGCCAGGACTGGAAATCAGGACAACATGTGCTCAATTAATTGGCTCTGTAGTTGTAGACCCAGGATGACCCCTGAGACTCCAACAACTAAAGGTAGTATTGCCAGGAAGCCAGATGCCTACAGGAGAGGTGGCACTAGGGAAGACAAATGACCTTGTCACAATTATATCCTTAAGAGTCTTATGACCTTTCATTCCCTGGACTCTACGTGGGGATAAGTCTCAAGCATATATATAAGAGGAACAAACCTCCAAGATATCGTCTAAGATATAGTGATGGCTAGCTACACCACTGTCATCAACAATGGCTGTGAGGGCTAAGCATCGGTGCCCATGAGGCAAGGCCAGGTACCTCACTGGCAGGAAGACAAAAGGTGCTGCAGCAATGTCTTGTCCTAAGCACTGTTTGGGGACACACCATCATATCACCTGTGAGCAGGTTAGAAATGCCAGGGTCCACTGAGTCAACTCTGCAGTTGACAATACCCCCAGGTGCTAAATTTGAGAAACAACTAGAAGTATCTAAGTCTCACATAGAGTAAGAGAGTGAACCAGGGTTCAGCCTTCTGCTAGGCAGGAAATAAATGCATGACAAATGCCTTCTGTTACCAGCCACACCACTACAGTAGGCAGATCCTCAGCTAGAGTTTGAAGGAGTGGTTAAGGAAAGGAACATAGGACATAGGAAGACACCTGAGCCTGTTGGGAAGTGAGACCCAAGCCCAGGCCTGAAACCCTCACCCTACGCTGGCAGGCAGGCCGGCCTTGCATCTCAGTCAGCACAGCCAACTGTAGCTGGGGCAGCATTCAGCTTGGGGGAGGCATGCAGAAACTCCTTACTGGCTTTATGTCCCACCCAAAACTGAGAACCACTCCCCCCCAAAAAAACTCCAAAGTCCCAAGTCCCCCTAATCTTTTGAAATTGCTTCCAAGTAAATAGAAAGAAGTACCCCCATTTTGTCCAACCCTCATCCCATTATACAGACAAAACCAAGGGCCTGAGAGACTCTGCAGGTCCGTATCCAAGTAGGCCCTGTTTTTACTGTGCCTCACTGGACCAACTACCTACTGCCTGCCCAGCCAGCAAAACGGGAAGGTAGTCCAGGGAGGACCGGCTGCATTTCTGAGAGAGGAAATGGCAGGTGTCTGGAATGGCTGGGGGTGAATCGCAGGACCACATTCCTCAGATCCACTCCCACATCCTCACCTGCCTGGCCTGCCTCCAGTCCAGGCTCCAATGGAAGCCCTAAGGGGCCTAGGAGACAATGACAGCCCCTCAGAGGCAACACCCTGCTTGACACACTATGCTTTCCTGATTGGGAGGGCCGTATGTCCTCCAGGGAGGTACAATCTTTTCTTTCCTGGGACACCCAAGCCCGGAGCCTGACAGGCTTTCTAGCCACCCCAGGGAGTGATGTGAAGAGAGAGCAGCAGGGAATGGGGAAGGAAGCTCCTTCACACTCTCAGCATTGTGTACTCTCTTCCTTGGGCAAAGGACGCAGTTCAAGATGATTGTCACATGAGACCAGATGCTGCTGAGGCCAAGTCAGTTCTGATCCACATCTCGGTCCCCAGTGCCCTGACAGGGCCTGGCTAGCCATTTGGGTCCCTAGGGCTCCTTCCCTGCAGGGCAGAGCAGCAAGAATGGTACCTGAGGAGCTCTGAAGCTTGGAATTCTGGGAGTCTGTATCACCCCCCTCCCCCCATGTGATGCCGATCACGGCCAGAGCCTGTGAGTGTGGGACTTTATTCAGACCCAAAATCAGGCTCGCATCTGCCCCTATGCTGCTGGTCTCAAGTCCCTTCTGTCTTCTCCCCACAGGGAAGCTGGGGGACGCTGGGAGGTGATGGAAATTAATTAGAGGGCAGAACAGACCAGTTTCACGTTCTTCTTGTTTGTATTTTGTGTTTTAATGATTAGCTTTGGTTTTGTTGAGTCTCACATAGCCCAGGATGGCCTCAAACTTGCAATTCTGCTGCAGCTTTCCTGAGTGCAGAATGACAGGCATGCTACAGAAGGCTTCTTAAAGAGCAAAGAGAGGCTGCAGGCCTTCGGGCTCTAGTCCTAGCTGGGCCACCAATTCCTGTGTCAACTTGGTCAGGTGACTTTCCCTCTCTGGAGTACAGTTTCCCCATCTCTAAAATGGAGTGAGTTAGATCAAGCTGCTCATGGTCCCTGGTGTCTACCTCTTGGCCAGAATTTGGGCCCTTCAAGTTCACTAGCTTGCAGCAGTAGCCCTGTGCCGATCACCTGGGGAACCCGGAAGCGAGGGTTCCCTTGTACATCCCCAGGGCATAACTAGCCTTTGCCATCTGGTTGTTAACACTTCCCCTACTCCAGCTTGGTTGGCAGAAGTCCAGCTGGTGAGGAAGCTAATCAGATGCCACCACCTCCACACCCAGCCTGTTTGACTCGGAGGTAGGGCGGCAAGAGAGTCTTAGCATCCAGCCAAATCCAGCTTCCTGCTCCCAGCCTCCCTGGGCACACCTACTCTTCTTCACTCTTACACAGCTCCAGTCTCACAGAATCCCATGTATAGTTCTTGGCCACCCACCCCTATCAGCGACTTGTGAGTGCCAAGACTGGACCAGACTCATCTGTGTGTGTAGGACCTCACACAGGGTCATGGCCCGGGGCAGGGGCGGGGAGGGTGCACAATATAAAAGTTGCTGTATGGCTGGACAAATCCAACATGGCTGGCCCTAGAGGAGGCTACTAGATGCCCAATTGACCCAGGGCTGCTTTCAAGAATCCAAGCCAGCCCTGCTCTGGAAATGCTGAGCCTCTCTGGCCACTATAAGTGCAGGCTCCCTGACTCATGAAAGGAACAGAACCTCCCCTTGTAAACATGGTTTTTCACAGAAGAGATGAAGTCTATATAGTGGAGAGTAAATAGACGAGCCCTGTGAAGCCAAGGCTCCCACAGGCCACTCAGGAGGCTGATCCCTGCATACAGCTCATGGACCACTCCATGTCTGGAGGACAGAGAGAAGGGAATGCCAGAGAAGCCCACAGCAGATGTCTTACCACCCTGTGCCATCTCACTGTCTCATAGTACTCCTCAGGAGAGCACATGACAAGGAGGAAACCCGCATGCTGAAACCCAAAGAGGTTAAGCTCATGGAGAGGGCACAGGAAACCAGACTCCAGGCAGGTAAACAATGCCACAGTACAGAGGGCAAGTCCCCTACTAAACATGGAAGGTCTACACCCAAACCCCAAGATAACACCTGGATAAGAAGGGCCGCCTGCTCTGCCTACACTGTGCCTCACTGTCATGGGGACAGCTCTGTGCAGGCGGGCCGTGCAAGGGAGAACCCCACCCAGCAGCTCCCATGGTCAAGCTCCTTCCTACTGAGGTCCCAAGAGCTGCCTGCCAGTGGACCCAACAGCCTCTATCTCAGGGCCCAAGAACGGGAGCGACGTGACCTGCGTCAGACCCCTCTTGTTCAATACCTAATAACAGAGTGAGCGAGAAGGCTGCTTCCCAGGGCCTGCTGGCTTTCTCTCACCCTTGCCTAAGGGTGGCAGAGTGCACCTAAACCCCCACTCTGGGGAAGGACCAGCTCTGCCCTGTCTGGCTCTGTGACGTGAGATGAGTGATTCAAGCTCTCTGAGCATAAGAATAACCTCATGGGGTCATTGGAAAAGATTAAATGAGAAAACAGACAGGAGCCTGATGTGTAAGGTAAGTGCTTCCAGTCCTGATGAACAGAGTCCTAATCCTGGGACACACATGGTGTACAGCACCAGTCCCTTCTGACCTCCATACAGGGACTGTCGTGTGCATGCGTGTGTATAGGTGTGTATAGGTAACAAGTTGTTTTTAATGGATGTAAGGTGCAATGTGGGCAGTTGGGCGAGACAGTTGCTGCTTTCACCTCCCAGTGGAAAGAATGTAAATAGTGAGCTTTTCACAAGGTGTGCTAATGGTGGGACAAGGTTGTACATTAGGGGAAACAGTACAGAATGGGCTCTGAAGGAAGGCAAGCAGAGACTATTGGCGACAGAACAGCCAAAACAAAGAGGGGGTTCCAATAAGGCAGGGTCAAGGCACATCATCAATAATCTAGAAAGTGGGGAGGGGTAATCAGAACGTCCCAAAGAGAAGTTGAAAACAGAGGACTATCTAGTCAAAGCAGTAAAACAGATAAGACCCAAAGCATGAGCTCTTAGAAGGAGCTGCCAGGGATGGGTGTTAGTCGGGGTGGGAGTTATTCCCACCTGCCTGGAAGCTCCCCCACGGTTGAGGCAGAGAATGTGCTACCAGGTAGAGACGAGCTATAAGGAAAAAGAATTGGAGGTAATGAGCCAGAGCCAAAGAGTCCCTGGACTGAAGACGGAAGGTGGGAACACAGATGTTGAAGCATGTGCCACATACAGCAGCAGGGAGACCATGTCCCTGGGCAGCCCCGTGGCTCCTCTGACACCTCCACAACAAGTACCTGTGGAGAAGCTGCACCCAGGAGACCTCCACAGAACCGGAGTGAGGAAATCTTGCCTCTAACGTACAGGAAGTGTGGCTTGGATGAGTCACTGCCTATACAAGCCTCGGTTTCCTCACCTGTACAGTGGGGCTAATACCTACCTCGGGAAGAGGGTATTAGGAGGGATCAGGGTTGGGTGAGAGCTCCATAAGAAGCAGGGATCTGCGTGAGTGGCAGCTAATCATCAAGTGAGCATCAACAGCCTTGCATTGCCTGATGGGTGTAACAACACCTGCCTCTCTTTAAAGCAATACAAACTCAGGATCTAATGCTTCTTGCGAATCGTCACCCTGCTTGAGGGCCCAGGGTCCTTAGTTAGGACCCAGGGGTCCTGTAAGGAACCCAAATAACTCGTGGAAAGAACCAACCAGAGCTGGCCTAGCTATCATAGCTGGAAAGATAGAGGCACCAGGGGCCCTAGAGCTCCCTGAGCAGGAAGGCATCCTGCCCACATTCCCAGGTCCTGAGGATGCCACATCTGGGCCACTGGACTGAAACTTTACCTTGGTGTGAGGAGGAGGAAGTTACTCTCTCTCTTTTTTTTTTGGTTTTTCGAGACAGGGTTTCTCTGTGTAGCCCTGGCTATCCTGGAACTCATTCTGTAGACTAGGCCTTGAACTCAGAAATCCACCTGCCTCTGCATCCCAAGTGCTGGGATTAAAGGCGTGCACCACCACCGCCCGGCGGAAGCCACTCTTAAGTTGCTCCTAAGGACTGTGCACAAGCTGCATGGTTATGAGGGGCTGGGAGGTCAGGGCACCCAGTCAAGTGCCAAAGTGATGCAATATCTTTGAGGCCAGAGGTGAGCTAGCTGTCTTCTGGGTGGCCTCAGGAAGGTACTTTCGGCCAGAGTCCACATATGTGATGGTGACAGGGACAACGTGGTAGAACTGATAGTTCTGGAGGCCTGCTGCGGTCCTACTGTAGTGCTGGGCTCTGCCAATCCCTGCACACAGAGCTGTCCCCAACTTCCACTTCACATGCTCTTGCCCCAGCCTGTAGTGCCACTAAGCATCGTCCTCTTGCTTTTGAGTCTGGTCAGTTGTTTTGCACATACTTTTGGGGGGGGGGTCCCTTTCAGGCACTGGCTCTTTGCCAACTTGCCTATTACCCTCCCCCTGGAAAGTCTTCCTGTGCCCAACTGAGGATGGCCTGCCCTCGCTGACAGGTTGCCTCTCACTCCTACATTCAAAGCCCTTTAAACTATGAGGTGTGTGTTCATTTGCAAGAACTATGTCTCACTCTGTCAGGTTTCTATGCCCAGAATGGAGCCATATGGGGAGCAAGTACTACCTGGTCAACACCTGAATGCTTGAAGGGACTGTAATAAGTAAAAACAGCCTGGATGAGAACAGAAGTAAGTTGACCTGTGCCATACAGAAAAGTTTTTTTCTAAATGGAAGGATGGGCTAATGTCAGGGACAACAGGAAGGCTCCAGAGAGAAATGTACTTCCTAAGGACCCCGGACCGAGAGAGAAGCTTCCAGTCCCCACCGCCCTTCTGCTTCCTAGCACCTGCCAGAGGTGTTCGTTCTTGTATTACCCACCCTAGACAGAGCTGGGGAGACAAGGTTATCAATTATATACAGAGGGCTTGAAAGGATCAGGCTCAGAGGGATGTCCCCAGACTGTCCTGGGGAGGGGATGTACTAGCTCAGATGAGGTATCAGCCTAACATAAGGAAGTCGTAAGGCCTGCGAATGGCATCTACAAGGAGCACAAACTCAAGGACTTAAGTCTACAAGTCTAGTCCAGCTCTAGCAGAGACTGAATCTGAATAACAGAGAGACAGGCAGGCAGGATTAGAAGGCTATGTACTGGTCTCTACACTGAACACCAGAAAAAGCCTATCAATTTCCACTCCTTCCAACAACTTTGGACAGAGCAGCAAGCTAACTTTTTTGACTTTACCTCCCAGGACTCACCAGCTAACACACTGGTGAGTTCTTTCCCAGAAAGATGAACAATCTCCTTTGAGAGCTATTATGGAAATTATGTGTCCCAAAATAGTGCCCATAGTGACATTAGCCCAAAGGGAAGACCAAATCAGCACAAATCCATGCAGTGCTGGGGAAGTACCTGGCCAGGCCATCAAGAGCCTGCTACAGGGAGCCCAGCATCCCAGTCTCCCTCCTCTCTAGGTTTCCCTCAAACACTACATAAGGCACATAGGAACAGAGCAGAGGAGACCTGAGGTTGCCAACTGTAGCACTCTGCTACAATTCCTAATGGCTTTTTAATCTACAAATGATCTTTCTAATAGAAACATTGGCTCCCACAACGGTTATTCCAGAGGGTTAGGGTTTAACATACTTAGTTTTCATTAAATAAGGTAGAGTCCTAGGAGGTAAAGGCAAAAAAGTAAGTCTTTTAGGATGCTAGGTTCTCAACAGCCAACCAGGACTGTGATAAGAGTGACATGAGACCCCAGTACCTGCTTTCCCAACCCCCACTCTCTGACCCAGCACATTCAATCCTTGAGTAGGAGGGGCTGCTATGACAACACCACCAGCTCGCATGTGCGTCCCAAGGAGTCCCCAGAATAGGTCCTTATGACAATCCACGGGGAGGTACGATCCTCTAGGGCACTTACCTGGGCCCCAAGGAGGATACAAGCCCCATTTTCTGGGATGACAGAGGGTAAGAATGAAGAAGAGCAGGGGGTGAGGGGCAACCCACTTCCCACTGATCTGGAAGGAACCAAAGGGGCTGACTTAGTAGTCATCCCTCCTCACCGCACCAAGGAGCTGGCGCAGTGTGTGGAAGGCAGGAGCAGAACGAGGTTCCTGGCCTGCCTCAGAATTACCAGCTGCTCTGAGAGCAGACCCTCAGGCTTCCCGCTCCTGTGGGGTTGACACAAGGGTCTCACAGGTTCAGCACCACGACAGGGAAAATACATTTACCACACCCCTGTCCGTTTCACACAGGAAGGGACTAACAATCAGCAAGAGACAGTGGCTTGCTAAGGCAAAGTCAGGCATACTGGCTGACACAGTAAGAAGTGTGTTCAGCCACCAGACTGCAAGCTCATACCCAGGAGAGTCCGCTCCAGGAACCAGTCTTCACATATCCAGCTTTTATGAAGTAAGGTCATCTTTGATGATGAGGCCAAGGAAGTATGCCACTTAGGATATCAGGTTCCCAACACTCTGGCTGTCTTGGAACTCAGAGATCCACCTGCCTCTGCCTGAGTGCTGGGATTAAAGGTGTGCACCACCACACCCAGCTTTGACTATTTCAAAACAGGAAAATGAAATCTTCAGAGACAGTAAACCCATCATGTCCCAGAGTGGGGCAGGATAGGAATCCTGGCTTTGGCCTTCTATAGCCTCAAAGTACGAGTGGATCACTGTACATCTGGCTCTACCCACTTGGCACTCAACCCCCAAGGCAAGCTCTTAACCAGACTGAGGGTCTCTAGGACATACAAGCAGTCTAGGACACTTAGCACATACAAGCAAAGAGTTCTGGGGACAGCTAAGGAATTACCCTGAAGCTAAAACCAGGGCTTTCTGCTTAAAGGACCTGGAAGCCCCACTAATGCTCCTTTTACTCAACAAATATCGCCAGGGATCCAGGGTCAGACACTAGGGACACAGCACTGAGGAAGACAAATGAGGTCCCTGTCCCAAGGGCTGACAATTACCCAAACAATACGCACATGTCACAACTAGGTAATAATAAGGACTACCAAAGTACAAGCTTTGGGAGCTGGAGGATGTGGTGGCAATGTGGGATGGCATGCCAAGATCTGAGAAGGGCAAGCAAGTGCAGAGACCCTGAGAGAGAACTAACTCATACACAATGATGGAGGCTCGGGTCAGAAAGACCACCAGCACAGGGCATGGCAGCCAGGAGGCCATAAGGTGGTGGGAGGGGTTCAGGCAGCCTCACAGGATCTGAGGTCTGAAGTATTGGGGGGAAGGGGGCAAATTATCTAGCCAGACAAAAGTTCTACGGGCTGTTGGTATCCCTATCCACCAAGCCGAGGGGAGCTTCCTCAAAAAGCTTGGAAAGGAGATACCATCCCCAACATGGAGTAATCCACGGTCACTTGGCAAGGGCATGGTACATATTATAGTCAGCTTTCAGTGTCCCTGTCCTCATGCCTCTGTGGCTTAAGGAGGCTGATAGGCACAGATGGAGATGAATTGGGCTGCTAGCTTTTGTCTTTTCTACTCCTGGACCAGTCTCCTTCTTGGGAACCTCAGTTTCTAATCTGTACTATGAAGGTTGGGCCAGACCCAGCACCATGGGTGACTGTAGTTTGATAACTCAAGTACTTGCTGATGAATTTAGGAGCAGGAGGGTAGAGGCGGAGCAGAATTTCCACACTTGCAACTGAGTCACGTCCCTGTTAATAAAGCACTGCATCTGACCCTCCTTTCCTGGCAGAGGTGAGCCTTGGCAGCAGATGTAACTCAAAAGTGAGAAAAGCTACACGGAGGGAGTGGGGACAGGAGCGAGGTTTTCATTCTGCGATCACAGGACTACAGGACTGTGTCAGATGACTGCCAGCCCTCAGTTCCAGAATTACCCCAACAATCTGGCCACTTAGTTTTACCCTCCACCTAGCATATGCCCAGGGGAGGGGTTCTCCATCACCACCGTCCAAGCTATGCAGTCATCATAAACAGCTGTCGGGATTCTTCTATTAAAATCACAACTATGACTCCACCCCTGTCCTAGGCTTTGGAACCACACCATGTCCCGGCTCAGAACTCTACTGCCACTACCTCACGATGGGTCGTGGATTAAACTAAGAATAGTCACGAGCAGCCAAGGGCTCTACCATGAGAAGCTCCCTATCCACTAGCAAAGGCAGGGATGGACCTGCGGGTACCTATTAGCCTCTAAGCCACACAGTCTAAGCCAGTCTTTCGGAGATCAGAAAATACCAACATGAACCAGGAGGGGTGGCACATGCCTTTAATCCCAGCACTCAGGAGGCAAGTAGGCAGGTAGCAGAGTTACAGGACAGTCAGCAATGAGAAACAAAACAAAACAAAGAAACCTGTCTTGAGAAACCACACACACACACACACACACACACACACACACACACACACATTAAAAAAAACAGACTCCCTTCCTCTCAACAAATGCACACCATCCAGGCTTCAACAAAACAAGTCACCAAGTGATCAGTGCAATCTCTCACCCATTATGGAACTTCCCTTCACAGAGTCCATATTCTTCCTTCCTTCCTTGAACACTGCCACTACCAGGGTGGTTGGTGGGAACTGATCTGCGGAGACAAACTAGGCCACTAGGGAGTGTCCACAAGGACCAAGGAGGCCTCCTGAAGATGGCAAGATAACAGAAAATTTGCTTGAGCACCCTCCCCTACCCCACCTAGTCTTTCACCAAGTAGATCCCAGAGAGCTAAACTGACTAGTTTGCATTTCACGTTAGTCCTGGTTGCAGTGTATGAGGTAATCACACCCACTTTTTTTTCCCATTGTATTTTCTACGTTGAACAACAACATGGAGAAACTCTCTTGCTGTGACAGTAAAGAACTCTTCAAGAGCTGATGGAGTACAAATTCTCCTGAGTTAAAAAAAAAAAAAAAACAAAAACAAAGCCAGGCAGTGGTGGGTGCACCCCTTTAATCCCAGCACTCGGGAGGCAGAGGCAGGCGGATTTCTGAGTTCAAGGCCAGCCTAGTCTACAGGGTGAGTTCCAGGACAACCAGGGCTACACAGAGAAAGACAGAGGAGAGCCCAGGGAGAGTATCTCTAGGAGGGGCCACAGCAGACAGCAGGCAGGGCCATCACCCAGAGACTGAGAATATTTAAAAGCATCAACACCAGCAAGTCACATCCTTCCCTGTTAAATGCATCAAAAGGCACAATGAAGAGAGAAGCACTGAGAAGAGGCCATTAGAAGCTGTAGGCTGGATGTGGGGCAGCTCCAAAGGCTTGCCTCCTAAGATGGAAAGACTTGGGGACTTCTCCAGGGGCAGATAACCACAGCAACCGTCAGCTAGGACTGGTGCCAATGTGAGGTGGGAGCGCTGGGATGGAACCCCAGCATGGGCTAGCTTGCAGACATACAAATGGCAAGAAATACTCATGCTGTACCATTAAGAGAAGACTGAATTTAGAACCGTATATATACAGCATGTTCCTGACTTTATATAACATGTATTAACAGAGGTAACCACTAGATAGCTGACTTACCAGCAATCTTATTTTCTTCCTGATTGCTTTACTTTCAAGACTGCCATAATTACCATGTCCTCATCCTGCAAACCAGGCTGGACTCAGACGCCAGAGACCTGCCTGCTTCTGCTTCCCAAGTGCTGCTGGGATTGAAGGTGTGCACCACCACCGCTGCCCTTCTAAGGAAAACTTAGGTAGCATGGTCCTCCTCCCTCGGTTTCTGCAACTTCAGCTAAGCAGCAACGTGGGGTGCTTTGCCTTGTATGGGAAAGGCTGTGGTGTGATTTGAATAGTATGTCCCCCTCCCCCATTCACTGAAGCCCTCAGTTCTACCTTGAAGGCACACACAGAAGGAAAATCAACTTAGGTGGATCTAAGTTCAAGGCCAGCCTGGTCTATAGAATACCAGGACAAACAGTGTTTAAACAAAGACCAACTAAACAAATGAAAAAACCCAAGGGCCTCCGGCCCCAGTTTTTTTTTTTTTTTTTTTTCCTCCGAGACAGGGTTTCTCTGTATAGCTCTGGCTGTCCTGGAACTCACTCTGTAGACCAGGCTGGCCTCGAACTCAGAAATCTGCCTGCCTCTGCCTCCCAAGTGCTGGGATTAAAGGCGTGTGCCACCACCGCCTGGCCTCCCACCCCACTTCTAAGACTCAGGGTTGCACTGAGAGGGCTTCACAGTCTGGGCTGGCGACAGTTGGGGCACACCTGTTCCAGGCAGGCATGTTCTCCATCCAGTGGCTGTTTCAAGGGATTGCAAAACCCTACTTTACCACCCTGCCCCATCCAGTTCCTCCCAGCCAAATCCTGCTCCACCTTGTGAGGTAGAACCATCCTGGGGGCTGGAGAGTGAAATATCACTAATAACTGAGCTGAGTGGGTGGTGTCGCTCGCCCTCATCAGCTGGGGGATGGGAAGTGATGTAACACATGTTGCAACGTTGGTGAGTACCAGGATGGCGAATGAACCCAAGCTAGACTAGGATACCAGGTTGCCTGGCTCAAACTGGGTAACCAGACGAGGTAAGCATGAATCTTGCCTCTTTCTTAACCAAAAGGACAGGCTGCAGAAGAGTCAGATTCCCCTAAAGAGAAGCCAGTTGTAGAGGCACACCTGCAATCCCAGCACCTGGGATGCCGAGGCAGGATTGAGAGTTGGAAGCCTGTCTAGGCTACAAGGCGAGACCTTTTAAAAGCTGGAAGTAATTGTCTGGGACGCCAACCTGAACTAGCTAGCCGTCCGTCCAGCACAGGGCAGCACGCCATAGCCAAAGTCCCTTCCTGAAAGTCGTCTAGCTGTGGGTACCCTCAGGATGAAAGCCCTAGGGATGACTGACACTCACCCCATCGCCCAGACCCCTCGCGTGACAGGGCAGATCCTTTATTCTTGTTTTCGCTGCGGGCAGCTTCGGCCCGACGCTCACCCCGTAGGACCCCGGAGTAGGCTGCGATGAGGGTCTTCATGCTGAAGCCGGTGCACGTCACGGCCGTGCAGAAAGCCGCCTCACGCTGCGCCCCTGACCCATGCCCCGGCCGCCGGGGCCAGGGCTTCGCGCTGAGCTCCGGGAGCCGAGGGACAGCGCCCAGGCCGTGGCGGCAGCAGGGCGAGAGCCGAGGTAGGTAGCCGCTGCCACCCCAGGTAAGGAGAAAGGCAGCGAAGCGCGGCCACGGCGCCTAGCGCCGCCGCGCGCGCACTTTATAACCTCACAACGGGGCGGGTCGTGACGCTATGGGGCGGGGCCAAAGGGTCCGCCCCGGACTGTACCATGTTCTTGCAGGGGGTGAGGCTTCCGGGGAATAACCTATGCACAGAGCTCGGGAAGGCAGCATGGCCTGGACTGTACGGTCCAGACTTTATAGAGTACAGGAAAGGGAGCTGGAGTCCCAGTGTATGAAAGCACGCCTGGTTGTCCCAGCGGCCGCCTTGTCCTTCTCCCAAGCCTCTCTCGCAGACATTAGTACGGTCCAGCAGCTGGAACGTGGGCAGAGAGTTTGAGCACGTGCGGAACGATCCGGACCGTGCGGGTGCGTGTGTTCTTTTTTGGCTGCGCTTTCCTTGGGCTGCAGATGGGCAGGCTTGGCCTGCAGTCCACAGTGTTGGAATTAGTTAGGTTACAGCTGGACTTGACAGTTACCCAAGTGCCGCAGCCTTTCCTTTTACCAGTAAGCACATAAGAGGAGTCTACTACCTGTAATCCTAGAATCCTAGCGCCTCTGTCTCTCTGTCTCTGTCTCTGTCTCTGTCTCTGTCTCTGTCTCTGTCTCTCTCTCTCTCTCTCTCTCTCTCTCTCTCTCTCTCTCTCTCTCTCTCTCTCTCTCTCTCTCTCTCGGCGGGAAAATCAAGAGTTTGAAGCCAGCCTGGGCTACCTCTGTCCCTGTCTCCAAACAGCAGGGACAGAGGCCTAAGGGAGGGAGGAGGGAAAAAGGGAGACAGGAAGATAGGGGTGACAATTCCTATCTTGACTATTTACGGATCAACTAAAATAATATGGAAAGGGTGTTACCATTATGCAAGAAAAGTAAGATACCATTATCTTAATGATAACAAATGGCAAGACTTTCAGTAAACAAGACCCATTGGAAACACTCAGATCCCAAGTTCGTGGACTTCAGCATTTTCCTGTGCACCTTCTCTGGGCCAGGCACTGATTGGAACACAGAACCAGAACTAGTCCCTCCCTTTGTGGAGACTCAACCAAGCGATGAGACCAGCCAGCAGTCAAAGGATGGCCAGGCTGTTGTGCAGGGAAGCATAAGGCCGGCTCTCCCATTCTGGCTGCCATTGACTGCCTCTGCTGAGCTTGGAATTTACCCATGTCCAGGAGCCCTTGGTCTGTGCCCATTGTGGGTCTAACTTAGCCAGGAGACTCAGTGGACACTAGATTGGCCAATAGACGTGTCATTTGTCAGGGGATGATAAATGAGAAAGTCAAGATGAGGCAATATTGCTGCTGCTGGATATGAGACGAACCTGGTTCTGTTGATCAAAGAGGAAGGACATATATTCAGAGGTTCCAGCATGGGCAGATGTCTGGGACCCTGGTATAGCTGGAAAGGAGATGTAGATGGTAAGTTAAAGAGGAAGGGAGAAGGGGAGTTGAAAAGTTGACAACAGGAGCCAAATCTGGGGGACCTCGTGGTTCAGCACAGGAATCTGTCTTCATCCTGTGCCAGTGGAAGGCTGGGAAACAGGACCATGAAATCTAGCCCCTAATGCCAGGAGTGATGGTATACACTTTTAATCCCAGCACTCAGGAGGCAAGGCACGTGGTTCTCTGAGTTTGAAGCTAGGCTGATCTACAGAGAGTTCCAGGACAGCCAGAGCTACACAAAGAAACCCTGTCTTGAAAAAGCTAGGGGAGGCGGTGGTGGCGACGCATGCCTTTAATCCCAGCTCTTGGGAGGCAGAGGCAGGGGGATTTCTGAGTTCGAGGTCAGCCTGGTCTACAGAGTGAGTTCCAGGACAGCCAGGACTACACAGAGAAACTCTGTCTCAAACAAAACAAAACAAACAAAAACAAAAAACAAAAAAAGAAAAGAAAAGAAAAAAACAAAGCTAGTCCCTAGTTTAGACCCTTCAATGTGGGAACATGTACTAAAGGCCTCAGAGGGAGTCCAAGAGAGCTCCCTTATCATCTGGCTTCTAGGGCTGTGCTCACTGCTCATGTCCATTGGTTCAGATTGGATCTAGATGGAAAACCAGATGCACAGTTAGAACTTTACGAGAAGGCATTGCGAGGCTGGAGAGATGACCTTCCAAAGTACCTGGGTTAAATTCCCAGCATCTACATGATAGCTCACAACTGAGCAGAACTCCAGTCCCAGGGGATCAGATCCACTCTTCTGGCTTCATTCAAGCATGTACATGGTGCACAGGCATACATTCAGGCAAAACATCCACACACACATAAAAATAAAATAAAAACCGGGCAGTGGTGGCACACGCCTTTGATCCCAGCACTTGGGAGGCAGAGGCAGGTGGATT
Source organism: Montemys delectorum (assembly GCA_019843815.1). Lineage (NCBI taxonomy): Eukaryota > Metazoa > Chordata > Mammalia > Rodentia > Muridae > Montemys > Montemys delectorum. The sequence continues at coordinate 24,585 of JADRCD010215493.1, forward strand.
TTTGGGTTCAAGGCCAGCCTGGTCTACACAAAGAGTTCCAGGACAGCCAGGACTACACAGAGAAACCCTATCTCGAAAAACCAAATAATAATAATAAAAATAACAACAACAACAATAATAATAATAATAAAGAAGAGAGAATGCTGACTTGGTATTTCTCTGTAGGGCAGTGGGTGTTGAGGCCTACAATGGCTATTAACTTCTGGTTTTCTCTCCACACATCTAAGCCTCCTTAGAATTTTGTGATAATCTGCTCTTCATGAGGACAAACAGCTCAGCTATAAGATGTGTTCTAGACTCGTCACCTTTCCTTCATTGCCACGAATCCTGGCTTGGGAACACTTTGAACAACCAGATGCAGTCCAAGACATATCCAAGAAGGGCTCGACCAGGGTAACCACTACTAAGTGTGCAGTCGGAGTACTCCACACAGTCACCAGGGCTGGGCTGCGACTAGGTTTTTGTCTTTGTTTTCCAAGACAGGATTTCTCTGTGTAACAGCCCTGGCTGTCCTGCTTGCTATGTAGATACAGCTGGTCTCAAACTCACTGAGATCCAGCTGCCTCTGCCTCCCGAGTGCTGGGACGAAAGGTATGTGCCACCACTGCCTGGCAGGTTGCTATTAGAAACTGTGTACATAGCCTTGTGTTTCTATGGATGTGTGCACAGACTGGATAGGCCCTCCATCACATAGAGGGGGTTCACAGGCATAGAGGATGCTTGCCCTAGAGGCACAAGAAGAAAAAATAAAAACATTTACCAAGCATCCTGCTCTGTGCTAGGCCCCTATCCCAACCTCAAAACCACTGCAAGAGTGATGGTCACCCCACTCTGCAATTGAGGTGCAGAGAACTAAAGAGAAACATCCAGGGTTACACAGTACATGTACACAGGCAGAACCTCCCTAATTAGAAATCTGAAGTGCTTCTGGTTTTGCTTCTGGTCCTGAGTATTGCAGCTGACAGGTGCTCAACCTGAGGGAAAGCTGAATTTACATCCCAACCTCTCTAGCCTGCAACCCACATGCCTTGCCTGTTCTCCCATCCCAGCTGGCTGCAAGAGGATCTACCTTGAACACCCATCATCCCTCTTTAGGCACCTCCTGCAGCACTGTGAGATTATTCCTATCTTGTCATTGAAAAAACTAAGTAAATCTCAGGGAGCTAATGGCTATCAGGGGTTGGGTAGGATTTAAACCAGTCACACTCATGGCTAGGGCCTTTGAGGTTCAACTCAGGACGGGCTCACCTCACTTGCAGAGAGAAGGAGGGCAGAGGTTTGGGCAAGGGAAAGGCAGCCTGGCATGGCTCACTGGCTCGGAACTCATCATCTTCTCTAGGCAGGAATTTGCCAGCTGGAGCTGCTATGTGGCAGGGCTGCACCCTCTCAGGCTTCCTCCCATTTCTAAGCCCTTCACTGTCCTTCCAGACATCCCTACGTGCCACTTGGTCATTGGGGGACAGAGAGGGTGCAGTATTAATTCCCAGTCTATAGAATGTAGACTTTGTCCCCAGAGCAATGGAGAGGCCTGGAGGACTTAAGCAGAAGTGAGGCATGCCCATTTTTATGTTCTGAAGGATCACAAACAAGAACACCTTTACCCACCATCTTTATGGCACTGTTCCTGATCACCTCTGCCTTAAATTAAATTCCCTACAGGGAACAGCCCTCACAAATTGGGTAATTTGAGGAAAGTTTAATAACAAAGACTGTTTTCAAAGATGTGGGCATGAATATGGGAGACTTTCTCCAAAACCAGTGACGTTTAAGGTCCATGGACAGAAGAGCCAAAGGGACAAGGCTCTACAGAGAAGGAGTGAGGGGAAACAGCTGCCCAATAGGAGCTGTGGGCAAAGACAACCCATGGCAACCTGGCAGGGTTATTCTCTGCGATTTCCTTCTTCCCCCAAGGCTAATGGCAGGACTTCTTGCCATCCAGGCAGTGAAGCAAGCCCCGTGGTGTCAGCTCTGCTGAACACCCAAGAGTGCAGAATAGACAAAGGTGGAGACTCGGGCTGAGAGCGAATTGCAGGTATGCAGCACATGGCCCTAGGAAGACCCTGTCCCCATCCCTGTGCCCAATCAGATCCCTAGCTTCTGTCCTTCATGGGCCTGTAATGGCTGTTACACATTTATCTTCTCCTGCTGTCAAGCAGGAAGATCACAGATCTCTCTGTGTCCCAGTGTCCAACTCTGGGACTGGTGTGTGCACAAAAGGGACTTGGGTGAAGAGTGGAGGGATGGAGGAGTGAATGATGGTGACACACAGTGGGAACAAAATGAAGGGGGTGCAGAGCCAAAGAAGGGTGTTTTGAGAGATGCCAAGGCTTGGGATTGTCAAGAGTCAGTGGCATGGGTAGAGGCCAGAGGAAGGGAAAAAGGCTGAGTCAAGGACACTCTGGGTTTCAACCTGGAGCCAAGAGCACACCTACAGTGAGGCCATCCCTTAGTGGGCTCAGAAGTGGCCTGTGGTCCTCTCTTGTCTCCAAGGTTTGATGGACATCAGAGCTGATCCTCTTGGGAGCCGGCTATCAGAGTAGCCCCAGGTCCCCTTTAGAATGTTCTGTTGCAATATGTACAGAGAACCTCCTTGCATCATCCTGTCTGCAACATTCTTACTCAACTCACCCAAGGCCTTTTCCCCACAGGGATGGGGATAGAAGGCTTACACACTTTACTGAGAAGTCACAACGCATCCAGTTTTCATCTGCCCTTCTTGCTGACCCACCTTTTCTGAGACCCCGCCCCCCAGAAAAATGCTCTTCCAGAGGTTAGATCCTCGAGAAGCACGCTACTGTAGAGACCTAGCTCTTCTTTTATTGTTGCTTATCTGAACTCAGACCACCCTTGACTCTCAGTAATCCTCCTGCCTCACTCTCCCCCCATTCTGAGATCACACGCCTCAGCCACTATACCAGACTTGTTTTGGGTTTCTTTGAGATTGGGTCTCACAGTGTAGCTCAGGCTGCTCTCAAGCCCATGCTGATATTCCTGCCTCAGCCACTCGAGTGCTGGGATGCCCCTCTAAACCTGGCTATCCCAGAACTTTACCACTGACACCCTTTATTCAAGTGCAGCTTTATTCAGAAGCCCAAGAGGTGACGTGGGTGACAGGGATGGTCTAACTTAGCAAGGGTGACCCCAAGGTTCCATTTGGTCATCCCCATACATGTTTAACCCTCTTGCTCAAGTCTTCAAAGGGTTTGGGAAGCACCATTTGAAAACTCCTATAGTAAAGTCAGTAAGTGCTGCACCAGAGACATGCTGAAGGCAGGTGGTGAGGCCTGTGGGTCACACAAGATAGAATACTCTAGTTCTAATGCACTAGGCTCCTCTTAGACCCATAGTATCAGGTATGTTCTCAGGACAGGGCCATCAGTTATTTATGGTAGTTCTGAGTATTGCCTAATCAACGTATTTCTAATCTACACACAACCAGACCTTCACTGGGGTTCCAAACAACAGCAAAGGCCCTGACCTTGCCATGTGTTCTTGTTGCTGTTCATGCCTCAGTTTTCCTAGGCTGCATTCACTGGAAGTAAGTACAGTGGCCCCTGCTCCTTGAGCTGTAATAAGGAGTGAAGTTATAAACAAAGTGCCTAGCACAGGGCCTGGGACACAGTTCTTGACTGCCATCCGTAGAAGACCAGACCAGAGCTGAAGCCTGACTGAGCAGGACAGGGCTGCCTGCCTCCAGATACAGCAATGTGTTCAGAGGGGTTTTACTCAAACATGACAGAAGTAGAAATGGAAAAAAATGTCCAGAGAAGCCAGTGTTAACTGGAGAAGACCAGAAATAGCAGAAATGCTGCCCTCAGCCCAGGAGAGGACCACCACTCAGTAGGAGGACTGTTGCAGAGTAGGAGAGGACCACCACTCAGTAGGAGGACCATTATACAGTAGGAGAGGACCACCACTCAGTAGGAGGACCGTTACACAGTAGGAGAGGACCGCTATTCAGTGAGAGGACTGTTACACAGTAGGAGAGGACGGCTATTCAGTAGGAGGACCTTCACACAGTAGGAGAGGACCACTATTCAGTGAGAGGACTGTTACACAGTAGGAGAGGACCACTATTCAGTAGGAGGACCTTTACACAGTAGGAGAGGACCGCAATTCACAAAGGAGAACACCCTGAGGGGGACCCAGAAGGAGCAGACACTACAACAGCAGCCTTAGTCAGGAGGAAACAGAACTCTGCCAGAGCCTCAGACTTCTTTCCCAAACAGAGCCTCCTCTAGTAAGTTCTGGGTTGCCCAGTGTCACACAGAGATGGGTAAGATTTACCCTGCTTGCAACCTAGGGAAGCACCTCTGCCTGCAGATGACATAAACAGATGGAGGAAGTTAGAAATGCTAGTTGCCTTGGGCAACGGATATTAAGTGGAAGAAGGACAAATTAAGTCAATCTCAATGTGCCCATAATTACTGCTGCTCTGCACTCTGAATCCACCTTTAGGGATGTTACAAACATCCTTAAATTGGACTGGGGAGATGCCTCAGCTGATAAAGCACTTACCATGCTAGCACGAAGACCCAGCACCCACATAAAAAGCCAGGAATGACGGTATGTGCTTATAAACCCCAGCATTGTGAAGGCAGAGGCAGGAGGACCCCTGGAGCTGTCTGGCCAGCCGGCTCACACACACACACACACACACACACACACACACACACACACACACACGCACTCCATCAGATGCCTGGGCCCACTCCTACAGTTTCTGATTGTGTAGCTCCGGATTGAGAGCCCATAATTTGTATTTCTAACAAGTCCCCCAGGAGTTGCTGCTGATGGTGACTTGCAGTTCACCCTCTGTGAACAGCACTCCTGAACTGCTCTGGTAAGAGATCGCAGTGGAGTGTGGGCTTTCACTGTGTTACACTGCTCAAGCAGGCCTGGCTATAGACCTTGTGTTTAGCATGCCCTGAGATCCATTCCTAGCATTACAAAATAAATGTCCTACTGGTCTACCATGAATCCTGCCTCCAGAAATCTGTGATCTTGCCAGGAGGGAGTATTCGTCTGCAAAAGCAATGAGAGCCTAGAGGTGATGACCTGCTCAAAGGAATTATGACGGGTAAGATCCCAGATCCTATACAAGACCTGACAGAAGGTGGACATCACAGACACTCGTTGAAGGATGAATCACAATTGTCCCCTCCTACTTCAGCAATTAAGTACACTCAGTGGACATCGACCACACAGTTTTAAATCTTAGAACAGCGGATGCTGTTCATTCATCCGTTGATGAATCAATGATTGCTCATTCAATACCATCACTACCATGTTCTTTGCCAAGTTCTGTGTGTGAACGAGGGAAGGAACAGACTCTGTCTCTGCCCTCCCTAAAGTTCAAGGTCAAACAGGTGTATAGTCTGCACTGGAGTTTTCTGTGAAGAATCCTCTAGGAAAGATGCTAGCGAGTGATAGAAATTTAGATCTAGCTTTGTGCTGAGCGCTAACATGCATCGTGTTCCTGTGACAATCATGACAGCTTTGAAGATGTGAGAGCACGACAGCCTTCAAGCAGAGCTGAGGACACCGAGGCTCAGAAAGGAGGTGACAGGGTGTGGAGGAGCCGAGCCTTAAACCCTAGTTAGCCCAAAGCTAAGGCAATGCTTGGGACTGTGTGGGCAGGGGTGAAGAGAGTAAAGGAAGGGGTCCAGGGAAGGATTTGGGGTTTTTACAACACTGCCATTGGGCAATCCCCAGAATTAAGTCTGCCACTACAGCTGTCATTTCTTGTGTACCTGATATTGAGAAATAGATTCAGACCCAAGATAAACTCGGGGGAATTTGAACTCAGTTAGTTAGCCCAGTTTGTTGTCAGATAGGTTAACCTCACCCCACTTGGGACCAGAGGTTTCTTGTCCACAGTAGTGAACACACTGTAGCCCTTCCCTTTCCTCTTGCCTGGCTTCAAACTCACTATTATACAATGAGCAGTTATGGAAGACATGGCCTGGCTATTTCTGAGGCCCTCCACTAAGACATTTAGTCTTAAATATCAAGTATATTGCCATGCAGCCCTTTGTAATAGTCACTTGCTATGCTTTTATTCTATAGGAGCTGTGGTAATTTTTTATTTTTTTGTATTTTTTTATTTTTTTGGTTTTTCGAGACTGGGTTTCTCTGTATAGCTCTGGCTGTCCTGGAACTCACTCTGTAGACCAGGCTGGCCTCAAACTCAGAAATCCACCTGCCTCTGCCTCCCAAGTGCTGGGACTAAAGGCGTGCGCCACCACCGCCCAGCCAATTCTTTTATTTTTTATTTTTTACTTTTGAGAAATGGTTTACTTTGACTACCATTTCAGGTTACATTCATCATCACAACAAAGTCAAAGTGGGAACTCATAGCAGCTAGTCACATATTTGTCAGGAGCAGAGATAAAATGTGGACATCCTTAGCTCACTTTTAGCTCTTTCAAATCGCCCAGGAACAGTTCTAGGTTAGTGTGCTGTCACTATTAGACTTTCTGGAACCAGTCTAGAGGGAATTTTAAGGAGGAATGCATAGTCGATTTTATCCAGCTGTATGAATCTCAAAATAATACATTTTTAAGTGGAGGTGTAGCAGAAAGAAAACACGAGTCTTTGTTTGAATCTGGCTTTCAGCATAAGCAAGTAAGTCCGTCACTGATGAAGTTATATAAGTAGGTAACTGCTGTCTAAACGCCAGCATTAATTTCAGTCTGGAGTGTTAATACTGAAACAGAGACAGGAGCATAAGTATGGAGAAAAGTTCCTCATCACTGGAGGCAGAAAGATAAAGCATATCTTCAATACACTAGGTCATATTTTCTTGTGTCATAAATTATTAGTTTCTCAATGTAACTGAAGTAACTCAAATGTCATTAGATACCAATAACTACACACCCTGCACGACTCCACAGTATTACCTCTGGGTTGCTTCTCTTTTCTTGGCACAAAAGATCTGTTCTGTTAGTTCAACTCTTAATGTGAAAGCCTTTAATTTGATTTCTGATTTAATTCTGCTGGAAAGCCATAGCTTTTTTTCAATCCTTGCATTGACAGTCTGTGCACCTTTACTCTTTTTTTTCTTGGCCAGCCGCATTTTCTCATCCTGTTTCTATTCCAGCTACCTCTGCCTTTATCTCAGTGCCTTTCTTCAGCTTAGCTGGCCTACAATTTGCTCTTTCCTCAGCTTATTGATTTTAAGCCTTTCTTGGTTTCTCGTTGTTGCTGTTGCTTTGTTTGTTTGTTTTTTGTGTTGGTGGTGGGAGTGTGTGTGAGTGTGTGTGTGTGTGTGTGTGTGGTGGTGTTTTTGGTTTTTTGAGACAGACTCTCACAACATAGCTCTGGCTGCCCTAAAATTTGCTCTGTAGACCATGCTGACCTCAAACTGACAGAGATCCATCTGCCTCTCTCCCTTCCAAGTGCTGGGGTTAATGTAAGCATTTAATCTGCTCTAAAAACTGCTCTGGCTGCACCCCATAAAATTTGATATGTTATGTTTACATTTTCACAATACTAAAAATGTTTACATTTTCCTGTGGAATTTCTCCCTTGAGTTTGTTTATTCAGATCTGTGTTGTTTCTGAGCATTTGGGAGGGAAGTCAGCTTCACCTCTACTAGCTTTGTCCCATTTTGGTTATAAGTCATAATTTGTATGACTTCAATTTGATTGGCCAATTGCTTGATTGATCTTTAAAAGAAATCTGCCTGTCAAACTCAGTCTCCAGCTGCTGACCTGGCTTCTAGGTGACAGAGCCAAATCCACCGCTTCTCTTGCTCTTGTATGATTTCCCTATATAAAATTTGAGACTCTTTTTTCCCCTTTCATGCCTTCTTTTGGATTACTTTAGTGTTATGTTTAACTCCTTTAAATGTTTAAAGCTAGCCTAGTGCTACAGCTCCTCGGGACGCTAAGTCTGAAATATCATAAGTTCAAAACCAGTGTGGGTTACAGCAAGGGTTTAGGGACAGCTTGGGTAACTCAATGTGACCCTGTCACAAAAATATAAAGAGGAATGGGAATATCACTCTGTGGTGGAGAACTTGCCTCATTTGTATAACGTTCTAGGTTTAAACTCCAGCACTGACAACAGAGTTAGTAATCTGGGGTTTACACCACACACCTTAAGCTTATTAGTCTACCTTTGAGTAATAGTGTAGGAAAATATTTTTCTATTTCCTCCTTCCTCTCCTTTGTACTACATTCTTGTATGTGTTCCTCTACAGGTATTATAAACACTACAGTATGTTATTATTGCTTTTAGTGGAGTAGTTGCCTTGTTTTAGTGATAGAAATTGAACCTAATGCTTCACATACCCTTAAAAGGGCTGTACCACTGAGCCATATCCAGAGTCCCAGTTGCCTCTTAAGGTGATTTAAAATGAAAACAGCTATTGACTCTTCCAGAACATCTGGAACTGGATAATTTATTACAAAAAGAGAGTTGTTTGGGTTAATGATTCTGAGAAGTCCAAGATTAAGTGTCCACCGTGAATGAGGGCTACATGCTATCTAAACCCATGTCATAAACCAGAAGTGTAAGAAAGTGTGTTCTAAAGACATAGTAAAACAAGCATTCCATCCATGACCCAGACACATTCCAACACTGTTGCATCGAGGAATTACAGTTCCAACTTGAATTTGAATGGTGGAAGACACTTGAGCAATAACAATGGTCTTTTATACTTACTTTTTGTTTTATTTTGGAGTTGGCAGCAATCTTCATTTCTTTGTGTAAATCTAGATTTCCATCTGGGGGTGTTAGATATGCATCCATGCTTAACCTTTATCTTTCAAAATGTTGATATCATTCTTATTGTTTTGAGACAGGGTCTCTATGTAGCCCTGGCTATGTATCCTAGAACTGGATATGTAAACCAGGCTGATCTCAAACTTAAAGAGATTGCCCCTCTGCCCCTCTGCCCCTCTGCCTCCTGAATGCCGGAGGTTAAAAGCTTGTACCACCAAGAGTGGCTCAAACCCTTCTTTAGCCATCCTTTTGGAATGATCTTTTCACCAGAGTGGACTTGTGGGATCTTCAGCACTCAGAATCACTCAGTTGTACTCTGGCTTGCAAACATGTGGCAAGAGCCTGATGTCAATATTGTCTTTGTTTTTTGCATATAACTTTTCCCCTGTGGTTACCTTTAACCTTTAATTTTTGTTTCATTTTGTCTTTGGCAGTTTGACTATATATCTAGGCATGTGTGTATTTTATATTTATCCCTTTGGAAGTTTTCCCAGAATTCTTGGGTCTGTGATTTGTTATCTTTCATTGAATTTGGAAAATTCTCAGCCATCATCTCTTTGACTGTGTTCTGTATTCTCTTCTTTTTCCTCTTGAGGGTCCCACTGCATATGTATTTGGACTGTTTCCTATTGTCCCACAGCTCTTAGTTGTGTCTCTTCTCTTTCCTCCTTTTCTCTTTGTCTTTGGACGTAGTGAATTCTTGTAGTGAATGTTCATTTTCTTTCCTCGGCTGTTTTCAATTTACTGGCAAATGCTTAAATGCTTTTTCTCTTTTGCATTTTTTGTTTGTTTGTTTGTTTGTTTTTGGGTTTTTTGTTTTGTTTTGTTTTTTCAGGCTGGCCTCGAACTCAGAAATCCTCCTGCCTCTGCCTCCCAAGTGCTGGGATTAAAGGCATGTGCCACCACCACCCGGCTCTTTTTTGCTTTTTAACACTTATTTATTTACTTATATGTGCATATGTGGGAGCACCGGTGTGGAGATCAAGGGAAAACTTTCAAAAGTTGTCTCTGTCTCATCACCGTGTGGATCCTAGGAATTAAACCCAAGTCACCCTGTTTAACAGCAAGGTCCTTCCCCAACTAAGCCATCTGGTCAACCTACTTCTTCAGCATATTATTTACTTCTAGTATTTCATTTAACTATTTGTATAAATAGATTTCATATCTGTTAATTCTCCATCATCTCACAGAGAACATTTATGGTTTCTACTGGAACCATTCACTTTAACCAGAGTTAAGTCTCTACTTTCAACCTCTGACTCCCTCCGTTCCCACTCGTCTGACCATCTTGTTTTGCTGTGTGCTTTATTTCTTGATAATGGAAAATTTTTTTCCTCCTCTTCTTGATGGAATATCAAACATCACACACACAGAACAGAAGGTAAAACTGAGGTAAACAGTATTTATGACTGGAAGCGGACACCACTGCCTTTCTCTCAGGCAGGTATCTTGGGCTTGGAGTCACCACTCAGCTCTAGCTGAATAGAGGATTATTACTGCCTCGTTGCAACCTTTTCCAGTGGTTGGCAGCTGTCCCCTTGTGCTGAGGAGGACTTCAGGGGATGCATCTCCATCTCTCCCCAACCCCATTTTGTAAAGATGGTACTGAACACATCATGCATTTTACTGTTAAAAACACACAGCTCAATGGATTTTTGGTATGTCACAGAATCATGCAATCAGTGCAGTATATTTTTAGAACATTTCATCACAGGGAAGAAAACCCCAAACCCTGCATTGGCCAGGAACTCAAGGGAAGGGAAAATTGCAGGAGAGTTTCTGTTTGGGGATTTTAAAGTTCTGGAGCTAGAGCCTCATTGCTAATGCTCACTCTACTCGAATTGCTTACAGTGGTAAATGTGATGTTACATTCATTGTACCATAAATGGTTTTGAAAACTTGAGCCAAGTGTGGAGACAGAGAGAGAGAGAGAGAGAGAGAGAGAGAGAGAATGTATCCACCATTCTCTCTCCCTCATCCCACCCAGTTCTAAGCCAGATGTGCTATACTCCCCACTATGAGTATTTTCTTGTTCTGCACATTTCACAGAAGCTGAATGGTGTGCTCTTTTGTGCCTCTCTCACGCAACAAGCTTCATGGTCCACCAAGTTGAATCATGAATGGCAATGCACTTCTTTTCATGATCATGTTATTTGGCCTTATGGGTACTGCGTCTGTTTAGCTGTCCATCAGCTGATGGACATACAGTTTCTGTCTACCTTTAGGCTACAGTGAAAAATGCCACTATGAACACTTGTGCATAAAATTTTAAGTAAACCCAGGCTCAGTTTTCTTGGTGTATATGCACCGTGTAGCAACTTGCAGCTGAAACAGTCCCGTCTGGAGGGAGACTCCTTAAGAGTCAGGAAGAAGGCAACTCACAAGCCTCAGGAAGGCCCTAAAACCTTCCAGATTCAGAAGACCACTTCATCCCCTAAGTCTACATTAGTAGGAAATACTAATGGGGAAGAAGTTCACCATCCTGTCCAGATACCTGCACATTGCACAGAGATCCAGGATTGAGCCTAGGGCTTCACACACACTAAGCTAGCACTCTGCCTCTGAACTACACCCCAGCTAAAACTAAAAGATCTTTAGTTTTAAAATTTGAAGCAGGCTCTCACTAAGTTGGCCAACCTGACCCTTGAGCTCCCAGACTTCCTGCTTCAACCTCCTGAGTAACTTGAATGATAGGTCTGTGTCCTTAGACTAGCTGAAAGTTGCAGTGTTTTCATGTCTTGCTTTTAAAATAACGACGTATCGGTTTTTATTTTGTGTATATGAGTATTTCGCTTGCATATATGTCTGTACACTATATGCATGTCTGGTGTCCATGGAGACCAGAAGAAGGTGTCAGATCCCTTGGAATTGGAATTACAAATGATTGTAAACCACCAGTTATGTATTGTAAATACAACTCTGGTCCTCTGAAAGAGCTGCCAGTACTCTTAACAACTGAGCCATCTCTGCAGAGCCATGTTTTGACACCTCTGCGGATACTTACTATCTGGCTTTCTGACTGGACACATGCAGTTGGTGGGAGTGCTGTCTAATTGTGGTTTTGATTTGTATTTTCTTTGTACCTCATAGTGTTTCGTCCTAATTTTTGTGCATGATTATTGGCCATTTGTTTATCTTCTTTGGAAAAATTCTTTTCAAAGTCTTTGTTGGTTTATTTGTTGTTTGTTTGTTTGTTTGTTTGAGGCATGACCTCATTATATAACTGACTGACCTGAGACTCACTGTGTAGACCAGGCTAGCCTGAGACTCACTATGTAGGCCAGGCTGGCCTTACCCTCACAGAGATTTGCCTGCCTCCTAGTTCTGGGATTACTCCATACCCCACCTAGGCTATTTTTAATTAACTATTTTATTTAATTGAATATCCTTTGATTATTGAATTGTAAGAGTTCTTCATAATTTAATACCAGCCTTTTAGTACACAAGAGAACTACTGGGTTGGTGAGATGGCTCAGTGGGTAAGAGCACTGACTGCTCTTCCAAAGGTCCTGAGTTCAAATCCCAGCAACCATATGGTGGCTCACAACCACCCGTAATGAGATCTGATGCCCTCTTCTGGAGCGTCTGAAGACAGCTACAGTGTACTTATTTATAATAATAGACACATCTTTGGGCCGGAGTGAGTGGGGTTGACCAGAGCAAGCAGAGGTCCTAAAGTCAACTCCCAACAACCAGATGAAGCCTCATAACTATCTGTACAGCTACAGTATGTACTCATATACATGAAATAAGTAAATATTTTTAAAAAAAGAGAGAGAGAACTACTTAAGGGAAGAATGGTCCATTTTCATCTCAGCCCACAGTAAGCTTCCTCCACTGCTCTGGGCTTGTGGGGAGGTAGACCATCAGGGTGGAAAGAGCATGTTCTATAGGAACTTGTTTGTTTTTTTGTTTTTTTGTTTTTGTTTTTTTTTTCATGGTGGCTAGGCGAAAAGGGCCAGGACCAAGATATACCTTCCAAAAGTTAACCCCTTTCTCAAAACAGGCCCTCTCCTCCACTATTCCACTTATTAACAGCCCTTTCAAGATCTCCTGGGACCAGGGTAGCTCAGTTGATAGAGTGCTTGCCTAGCATGCACAGGGCCCTGGGTGTAGAGAGCCGCGGTGAGCGGTGATAGCCAGTAGACAGGTAAATTGCGCATGTGCCTAGGGCCAGAGCGCGCCAAGTCACGACCCATCCCAGGGCGTATTACGCTCCTGAGTAAACAGCCAATCAGAATGAACACGTTGCTCCAGGGCATATATAAGCAGTGCCTTTTCAGGGGTCGGGTGTCGCCCTCTGGAAGATGTAATAAACAATTGCTGCAGAAGGATCCTGTGTGTGTCCGTGTGTTCCTGCCAGCGGGAAACCTGCGCGGACGACACCTGGGTTTGATCCCCAGCACCACATAATCTGGGCATGTTGGCATGTACCTGGAATCACCACACTTAAGGGCAGCTACATGAGGCTCTTCCTCAAAGAAACAAAAAAGCCAATCAGTGAATTAAATCATTGTGTCAAAGGTTCCGTGTCAGCTGTTCTCTGGAATTGTCCTCTCAGACCCTCTCCATGTTCTGCTTGGCCAGTTCCTAAGCACCTCAACTCTGTGAAGCTGTCAGTCAAACTGAACCATTGTAATCTCCCTCTGACTTGCCCAGCAATGACTTTCAAGCAAAAGAGCCTATAGCTTTGATGCAGTTGCTCAGGGCTCACACCTTTCGAAGGTTTCCATAAATATGCTGCTGCAGGCAGCATTCCCTCCACAGTTCTGCCCTATTCAGTATAAATTGCTGTAGGCTCGCTCATCTGTATTAGTCACCATATACACAGTGGGATCTCTATTAAGTGAGTCAAGCTTGGGCAGGTCCATCTTCATCTTGAAAGTGGGTCTTTCTTTAAGACTTTAGATAAAATTTAACAGCCTATTTGAGCATTAAAAGATTCATGAATTGAGCAGTACTCACAATTGGAAGAGGCCCAGAAAGGCCCAGGGGGACAGCCCAACAGCAAGCTTTTGTAGGCTGAACGAAGAAAAATAATATTATCAAAAATTAAGATCAGCTACAGAAGAGCACTTGCCCTTTTGGAAGGAGGGTAGGCCACAGAAAGTCCCCAGGTAGATGTTACTTGGCAGTTTCTATTGCTTACATCAACTGGATTTTGTTTTCATTACATGGGCACTCAGGGCCTCGGAACCCTGTCTGCCTAACACCCCCACCCCCAGTTGGTTATTTCACAAGCTTGCTCTGTGTTCCTGGAACCTCTCCCCATGGCAGCCACCTGCTGCCTTGGATCCACAGTTGGTCTTTGTAGAAGAGAGTTCTCAGTCCGCCATAGTGGTGGGTCCCTCTCTGTTTGGTATCAGCGAAGAAGATCATAGGATGGAGACGATCTCCTGGCCCTCCCCAGACAGGCTTTCTGTGTCTATCACTCGTACAAGGGTCTCTTAGGATCACCAAAGAATTGTGTTCTGGGAGCTGCTTCGGCTCTTCCCCAGAGGCAGCATGCTGCTGTCCCCACTCTGGGAACTGGGTGACCTTCTGTTGTCTTTCTAGAGGCTTCTAGCAGACTTTTGCTTTGCAAAGTGGTGGGCCAGAGGAAAAACAGCATAACGCCCTATGTGTCCTTGTGTTAGAATTCTGGAGAAGAGCTTGTAAAACCAAACCCCGCTTTCCCCCTCTGGACACCAAAACTTTATGAGTAAGTAAAGATGTTTTTAGATCCCTTCTTAGGAGTTTGCACAGAGGTGGTCTCCTGTTGTATACCCACGAAGAAAGACTCCCATGATGGATACTTGGTGACACATGAGAAGCCCCAGAGGACTTGTCACATGCACTCCAAGTAGAAGTCTAAACTTTGCAGAGAGAGATTAATGTCCCTTCAAATTCAAGGCTAGCCTGTACACCAGAGTAGGTTCAAATCAGGCTGGACAGCTTAGTGGGAGCCTGTCTCAGAAAGTCAGAAGCCTGAGGCTGCAGCTCTGCGGAAGAACACTTGTCTAGCGTGCACTGGGTTCTAGTTCCCATCCCTAGTGCTGGAGTGAAAGAAAAGGAAAGGTAAACTGGGAGAGAAAAGAAAGAGTAGGGAGAGAGAAGAAAAGGACAGTGTCCCTGTAGGACCATCCTAACTACAGAGCTGTGAGACAGAGGGGTGGGGGTGGGGGCTGCTGGGCTCAGGCATGACACTGGCATGACAGTCACCCTCTCCGCCTCCTCATGCTGTAGAGTGCAGCTCCACAGAGGAGGACTCAGAACATGACCCAGAGTTAGGCTGCCTGATGGAAACCCAGCCTCACCACACCTTGTAGTAGAGTCCTCACCTGGGCAAGTGATCTCCCCTTTCTGTGTCTTGGTTATTTCTCTTTCCAGAGTGTCTATCCAACCGCAAAGAGATGGTGTGAGACTAAACAGGACTATTTAATACTCAAAGTCAAAACCAGGCAAGTAACCATTAATGGTCCCTGCTTCAGCAGTCTCAGGGGTCATGGCAGCAGAGGCAACCCATCCCCCACCCCCCACCTCGCCTCCCCACACACACAGACAGGTGCATGGCCTTCAGCACTAACTGCTAGAGACTGTGGGTTTTGCTTTCCTTGTTTTGGGAGAGGATCTGGTAGGCTCAGGTAATTAAGTGACTCACTAGGGAAGAGGAAGGTAGAGGTCTGTTTGCTTTGTGACCTCTGGCCCAGTCCCTGGCTGCTTCTGGACAATCCTGTCTGCTTATACTGGGAAGGTGAGACAGCAAGTGGTCTGGGGCTGTCTGAATCTGTGTGAAGGAGCCAGGGGCTGGGGGTGGGGGGAATAAAGGACCGATTTGGAACAATCACAGAGATGACTGACTATTTAAAGGACAATTCACACACACAAATTACCATCCATAGAATGTGGGCAAGCAGAGCCCCCGGGTTCCTAGCTTGAAGCTTAGCCATTTGATATGGTCTAGCTGGGACAAGGGTGTGTGAGGCATGTGAATAGGGTGCTGTTGATTTCAATTTACAATAGAGGGAAGGGAACAAATTAAAGGTCACAGAACTCCCATAGAGCAGGACCCAGTATCTGAGCTCCCAAGGCACTGTTCTTCCCAGACATTTAGAAAATATGGTACCTGATCTGCAGATCTCCCTAGCAGCTGTGCAATTCTTGGGTGGGAGCTAGCTCAGTAGAGAGGCACAGGAATGTGGCTCCGTTACCCTGACACCAGTCAGAAAAACTCCAGGAGTAGGAGGAAAGGGGATCTTATGTTGCTACTTCCTGGTTCCGTAAGCCTGATGGGGAGACAGAGGAGGTTTGTTGAATGACTAAATGACAAAATTTATCTTTTATATTTTTTTCAAGCTCATTGAATCTTAAATCTTTACAGCTTGTGATAACCCTTGAGTCTCTCTGAATTCGAAGGTTGGGCACCAGGCACATACGAAATAATCAATACTTCTTTCTTTCCTTCCTTCCTTTTGTTTTTATTGTTCTTTATTTTTGTTGTAGTTTGTTTTGTTTGTTTGAGACAGGCTTTCACTATGTAGCTCTGGCTGTCCTGGATGGAGCTCACTATGTAGATCAGGCTACCCTTGAACTCAGAGACTTTCCGTGGTGGCTCAGTGGTTAAGAGCTCTCACTGTGCTGGGCAGTGGCTGCTCACGCCTTTAATCCCAGCACTTGGGAGGCAGAGGCAGGCGGATCTCTGAGTTCGAGGCCAGTCTGGTCTACAGAGTGAGTTCCAGGATAGTCAGGGCTACACAGAGAAACCCTGTCTCAAAAGAACCAAAAACCAAAAAAACCAAAAACAAACAAAAAACAAAAACAAACAAACAAAAAGAGCCCCCACTGCTCTTCCAGAGGACCTGAGTTTGAGTCCCACCACCCACACAGCAGCTAACAACTGTCTTCAGTTCCAGTTCCAAGGGATTCAATGCCCTCTTCTGAGCCACTTGGACACAAGTCAAGCATGTGGTGCACATATATACACGCAAGCAGAACACTAATACACATAAAATAAAATATTGGAGGAGAAAAAGGAACAAGGATGTCGGAGGGAATGGAAAGGTAAGGTTTGGGCTTTGTGAGAGAGCAAAAGTCCTCCTGGATGTGTACTTGGACAACAAGATTTATGTTACCCGTGTTGCCATAATTAAAAGATAAAAAAGTGGGCCGGCGAGATGGCTCAGTGGGTTGAGGAGCTTGCCGCTGAGCCCAACGACCCAAGCCCAACCCTGAATTCACATGGTGGAAAGAGAACTGATGTGTTTTGATCTCCAAATGCAAACATTGGCATGCAGCTCCCCCACACACTCCCTCAACACTGTATCTTATAAACAACTATAATAAAAAATTGAAAAGGTGACTCTTACCAAAATAAAAACATTTGTAACTTGAGGAAACAAGCCGGTGGTGGGGGATGAGGGCTGTCAGGGAAGTAGGTCAAAGGTGGAGCCAGCATGCCTTTCATTCACCTCAGGCAACAGAAGAAAAAAGAGGTTGGGCTAAGACAATCAACAGATCCTGCAGATACTGAGACATGCCCACCCCAACCTGAGTGAGCTCACCTGCCCTGTGCATCTAACTGGGTGCCCAGCCCTGTGCCTGAAGCCCGTAGGGAAGGCATGAGAGGTGGTGCAGCTGGTCTAGGGAGGTAAAACCCTTTAAAACTGTTTCCACCAGTATGCCCTTTATGCAGCGTCCTCTGGCTGTCACAAAGCCTGGGAGCTGTGTTAAGTCAGCGAGGCCACAGGACAGATTCAGTTATACAACCTTGGTACATAACAAGAACAAAAATAGGCACCAGATTTCAAAGCTCCCAGTGTGCCAGGGGCCTGCCAAAAGCTCTCTGTGTGCTGTATCCCACCTTCAACCTCAACCAGGACCTGTGAGGGCACTCCTGTAATGGTCTTCATTGACAGATGGGCAAACTAAGTCACAGGCTGTGTAAGTAACTGGTTCAATTATTATAAGATGTGGGACTGAGGCTTGAATCTGTTGTTTTGAGACAGGATCACCTGTAGTCCAGGATGACCTTGATCTTCTGATCCTCCTGCTTCTGTCTCTCAAGCTCTGAGAGAAAAATGCATGAGCCACCTTGCTAGGTTGTGGGTGCTGGAGATCCAACCTAAGGCTCCAGGCATGACAACCAAGCTCTCTACCACACCCCCAGCCCAAGGCTTAAATCTCTGAGCTCTGAAATGCTGTACCACAACACATTTCCCTCCTGTCATTCTGTGCACAGAAGCTGGCATGTCCCAGAGAATCAGTTGACCCCTTAAAGCCACTCAGCCAGGTGGCAAGAGAGTGGAAGCTGGAATCCCAGCCTTTGGCTTCTGAAGGCGGGGCCTTCCATCATGCAAGGCCCACCCCCGACAAGCCCCGAACTTAGTCGTGGGTGCTTACATTTGTTTCATTTCGTTTTGTTTTTCCTAAACAGGGTTTAGAACCTCTAACTCAGAGATCCACCACCTGTCTCTGCCTCCCCAGTGCTGGGATTAAAGACGTATGCCACCACATCCAGCTCTAATATTACTTTTTTTTTTTTTTCCATTTTAAGATTTACTTATTGCCCGGGCATTGGTGGCGCATGCCTTTAATCCCAGCACTGGGGAGGCAGAGGCAGGTAGATCTCTGAGTTCAAGGCCAGCCTGGTCTACACAGTATGTGTTCTAGGACAGTCAGGGCTACACAGAGAAACCCTGTCTCAAAAAACAAAACAAAAAAAAAATAAAAAAAATAAAAAAGATTTACTTATTTATCTATTTCATGTGTATGGATGTTTCATCTGCAAATCTGCACACCACAAGAAGGCATTAGGGCACTGGGTCCCATAAGACTACAGTTATGGAGTGTTGGGAGCTGCCGTGTGGGTGCTGGGAAATGAACTCAGGACCTCAGTCCAGGCCTCCACACGGTTAAACCATCTTCCAGCTCCTGACCCTAAAGGTTTCCTTTTTTTCTCTCTCTCTGTCTGTCTGTCTGTCTGTCTGTCTCTCTTTCTTTCTTTTTTTTTCTCTCGGGGGTGGGAAAGGTGAGGAGGATTCTAGACAGTTTCTTTGTGTAGTCCTGGCTGTCCTGGAACTTTGTAGACCAGGCTGGCCTTGAACTCAGAGATCTGCCTGCCTCTGCCTCACGAGTGCTAGGATTTAAAGGTGTGTACCACTACACCTGACTTGGGTTTTTGAGACAGTTTCTCTGTGTAGACCTGAATGACCTGGAACTTACTTGGTAAACTAGGATGGCCTCAAAATCAGAGAGCCACCTGCTTCTGCCTCCCAGGTTGCTTGGATAAAAGGCATGAGCCACCAGACCTAGTTAAGGGGACCACCCCAGGACTGGGGGGGATCCCAGATGGATCAGAAACTTTCCAAATCTAGAGCTTTTTAAAGTCATGGCTAAGATGGCTTCAGCTCTGCATGGGAGTTGAAATGAACTTGTAGCACCTTAACTGGCAAGGTGTGTGTGTGGGGGTGTCTCTAAATTCCCACACAATGTTTGCACCTCAGTGCCCTCATTGTGCAGCAGGTTGTGGGATGCTGGCTAATAATAGTTCTAGGCTCATCTTTCCTGGCCCCCATGGCTAATGAATGAAATGCCCTGGCAAGACATGGTAGTATATACCTATAATCCCAGCACTTGGAAGGCTGAAGCAGGAGGATCACCAATTTCAGCTAACCTGGCTACATAACAAGACCCTGTGACAAACAAGACAAACCAACAGTAATAAAAAGGAAACCCCAGAATGGAGCTGGGAAAGCAGGGGAGGGCAGAAAACAAGCTGAGCAAACCGCTGAGCTAGGCCCCGGGCCTCAGCCCAACCCTAAAGGGGGCCCTGGAATGTGACTTGTGTCCTAGAGTTTGTTCCAACTTAAGTGAGACAGCAGCCTTTCCCCCTCCTGGCTAAAGGTCACCAGGCCTTTGCTATGTCCTGCAAACGGGAAGCGTTTTCAGGGGTCCTAGCAAGCCGAAGAGATGAGCAGGGCTAGAAGCCCAGCACTGGAGCTGTAGCAATGATAAAGAGTCTGAAGGTTGGTGATGAAATCCCAGTTGCCGAACATCTGCCTAGCAGGCTTAGAGCCAGAGTATTAATCTCCTGTACCACCAAATTCCTTAAAGGGGTCAAGGGAGTCTGTTGGAGCATGCCACCATCCCCTGCTGCCCGAGAGAGTTCACCCTTCTCCCCTCAGGATTCTGGTCTCTACTAACAGTACTGGGTTGATACAGAAATGGGTCGGAGTCCTTAGAAACTGGGATCCCCAAGCATTGTGTTAAATAAGAAAACTGGGGAGTAGTACAGGGTCATTGGAGCCCCAAAGAACCAGTTGTAATGGTTTGGAGAAAGTAAAGGGACCCCACTGTCACACAAGCATAGCCATAACTGACACAACTAGAGAATTCCATGTCTTACTTGTAGAACACAGAAAAATATACTCAGTTATTTAGTTACATCAGTCACATTCTTGGAGGGCATGCATTCCTCTGATTGACCCCCACAGACAATAGTCCTAGGATACAGGAGCACACTCTCAAGTGTGCACACTAGTATACACAGACATCCACCTGAGACAGGCGCCTCATCCTGTGCATGCTTTCACACAGCCTGTGAGCGCACAGCTACCCTTGCAGAAACATCCACAGATCCAAGCACACGTTTGCACCCCCATGTACTCTACTGTTAGGCTCACATCAGAAGCCTGGCCATGCAAGGTCTTTTTCATTTCTGATTCTTGAATCAGGGAAAGGGACAGGAAGTAGACAGGCAGTGTCCAAAACAGGGTCATCGGCAGATGGTCACAGAGGATTGACCTTTGTCTTCAATGACCCAGATCAGGCCAGATCCAGGGACCAGGCTCGTGTTTGTCTGGGATTGCCTGTGAGGACTAAGTTTTCTTAGAGTGCATCTGCCGACACTACCCCCACCCAACATTCCACTCCCACCACTGACCCAGGCTTGAGAGCCAGCAAGGGATACTAGTGTAGAGATAAGACACCACAGCCCTGAGAAGGAAATGAACTGGGCCTCATGATACCCAGTCCCAGCCCTTGCCTGTCCCTTAGTCAAGTAACAAGAGTGGGCAGGAACCTTGTCATCGGTGAGCATGGCCACCAGTGTGGAACGGATTAACTCTGGCACTGAGGGGCTCCCAGTCTAGCAGAGGCCACAGGCATCTAAAGAGTGTGGTGAGAGACAGAGGCTCTGGGAGGTCAACAGAGGTGTCTCACAAGGGGAGTGGAGCCAAGGTAGCTCTCTAGAGGCAGATGATGCCTTCAATGATGAGAAAGACCAAGACTTGGGTAGAAAATGTGTCTTAGGCAGAGGGGGCAGCTTGTGAAAGGTTCTGGGGAAGCAAGGTATCTCTTTTTTTTGTTTTGGTTTTTTTGGGTTTTTTGGGGGTTTTTTTTTTTTTTTTGGTTTTTTTTTTTGGGGTTTTTTTTTTGGTTTTTCAAGACAGGGTTTCTCTGTGTAGCCTTGGCTGTCCTGGAACTCACTCTATAGATGAGGCTGGCCTCGAACTCAGAAATCTGCCTGCCTCTGCCTCCCAAGTGCCGGGATTAAAGGTGTGCGCCACCACCGCCCAGTGCAAGGTATCTCAAAGAAGACATTCATCCCAGCTGCAGGGGAGAGAGTGGCTAGCCGAGAAGGTAGCAGTGAGGAGCGTGGACAACCAAGGCCAGGCCTGGGGTTCCAGAGGGCACATGCAGGAGTCAGTGAAGATTACTGCAGGGGCCAAAGAGGCCAGATGTCACCAGCAAGCTGCTTCTGGCTGCATCATGGAAGGAGGACCTGGGGTAGCTTAGGATAAGTTGGTTAAAGATAGGGACTTCGGGGGAAACTGACTACCACAGGGAACTGGAGGATTTTTCAGGACAAAAGGAGACTGGGGGGGGGGGGTGTCAATCAAGTAGAACAGAGGAATGCATGCCCTCCAAGAATGTGACTGATGTAACTAAATAACTGAGTATATTGTTCTGTGTTCTACAAATAAGACATGGAATTCTCTACTTGTGTCAGTTACGTGTGTGTGTGTGTGTGTGTGTGTGTGTGTGTGTGTGAGAGAGAGAGAGAGAGAGAGAGAGAGAGATATGTACACATATGTGCACACACTCAGGCATGTGAGTGGATATCAAAGAACATCTTTCAGGAGTTTGTTGTCTTTTCACTATGGGTTTGGGGAATCAAACTCAGGTCATCAGGCTTATACTGCAAGCTCTTCAACTTGCTGAGCCATCTTGTCAGTCCTGGAATTCTCTGTTAAATAATGACACTTCACTGAACCTGGCTCAAAGGTCCTCTTTCCTGTCATCAGCCTGACTGCAAGCACACAAGGACTGATCAATAACCTCCCACCCCCACCCCCTTAGCTCACGGTCCTTCCAGAGAAGGCGGTCATTTACCAGCCATGGTCTAGACCTGTGGGAGCTTGGGGACATGAGTATGAAGCAAGAAGACTCTCCCGTCCCCTCAGCAGGCACCTTGCCTGCGCCGGCATTTCTGCTATTACTAAGCATTACTCAGTTCCTGGCACTGAGAGCCGATAGTGAGACACTGGACATAGGAACATCCTGTAACTGTGACCTCTGGGGCAAGATTAACTTCCATTTGCTCCTTGAATTGCTTCAATCATGTGGACAATAATGTCCTTGAGATGCATTGAAAGCCATGGACAGAGCCAAGATTGGAAGTCGGGACTCAGAACTCCAGTCCCAGTTTGTTTGACTAACTATGGTGTCCCACCACAGATCTCACTTTTGCATAGGGATGGAGGATGCCCAGGGGAGTGCCAGGTCTCATATGCCAAGACAATGTGTTCTCAGGCCCCTGTCTTCCCCTTTACCAGCCCGGTGGCTGAGCAATTTGTCTAATCTAACTTCCTGATAAGGTGTCCAAGGCTCGTACAAAATGATAGCCTGCTTGGCATCTTAGTAAAAGGAAACACCCCAAAATGTCTGTCCTAGGCCCAGGAACTTGGAAATGCTCACTGCATGTGGCAAGAAAGGGAAGTTTGTGGACATGATTCTATTAAGGATTTGGAGTGAGATTACCGTGCATTATCTGGACAATGCTATCACTTAAGTCCTTACAGAAGAGAATTTTCTAGGTGGGTGGTGGTGGTGCACTCCTTTGGTCCTGCCACTCCCAAGACAAAAGCAGACAAATCTCTGAGTTCAAGACCAGCCTGGTCTACAGAGTGAGTTTCAGGACAGCCAGGGAAACCCTGTTTCAAAAAACCACAGAAACAAAATAGAAACGGAAGGCAAGGGGTGACATGCTGGATGGCTCAGAGACTGTTGAAGATGTTGCTGCTTCGGAAATGGAGCAAGGCCATAAGCCAAGAATATAGTTTTAGAAGGTGATAGAGGAAAAACAGTTCATCCCCTAAGGCCTCTTAGGGAAGGTGGCCCTGCTGATACCTCCTACAAATGACACTGCTGCCACCAATGTCAGACTCCAGCCCACTGATCTGCTTTATTTTGCCATGCTATGGTGCTGGGAATTGAACCCAGACCCTTGCAAATACTAGACAACTGTTCTACAAAGAACTACCATGCAGCTAATAGATAGTGTTTTCTGAGTTACGTTCTACTTGTTTATTTTGTGTGTGTAGATGTGCGCATGCCTTGGCACACCTGTACAGCTCAGAGGATGTCTCTCCACTTCCATCACACAGGTCCCAGGGATCAAACTCAGGTCATCAAACTTGCAAGCAAGCGCTTCCATCCACTGAGCCAGCTCACTAGTCCTAGTGACTGGTATTTTAAGAGTCCATGGTCATTTCATGCAACAGCTCCAGAAAACAAAAGTTCCCTACAGGAACTTTTTAGACTGTAAGTGAACTAATGGTTTTAGAATAATTTTAGGTTTACAGATAAGTAGCAAATACTGAACAGAAGTGTCCTACGATACCTTCACCATATGGAACATTTTAGTCATCTCTACAGACCTAAGACTGGCCATTGCTATTATTATTAACTAAATTTCATCTGTCAGTGACTGATTTTTCTAATGATTTCTATCTATCCTGAGACCTCAAGCAGGATGTCCTATCCTTCTTAGACGCCAATCCTGTGTGACAACACTCAGACCCTCACACTTTCTGATAACCCTTAGCTTTGAAAAGTACAAGTTAAATATTTGGAGGGATTATTCCTGAACTTGTTCTCTATTCCCCACCCCCAGGATTATACAAGGTTATAAGGCTTAGGAGATAGATCAGAGCTGGAAAGGGCCACTGTCACCCCGCCATATCAAAGGGACATACTATTGATGTGGCTTATCACTCACTGGTCACATTAGCCTTGGTCACCTGCTCAAGCTGGTGCTTGCCGAAGTTTTTCCCTCTGACGTCACTTTCTGCACCCAACTCTTTGTACACCCTACCTTTGGAAGCAGGTTGTTACATACACTCCACTGGGAGAGTTAAGCTCCTCTCCCTTAAGGGAAGAGCAGCCACCCCAGTATCTGGGAATCTCTCTAAAAGGCTCTTCTTCTTACCTTGGTAATTTATTATTTGTTTACTCTACCAGCATGTGCTCAAGGCTGTCTGGGTTATACTTTAGTTTGGCATCCCAATGCTATGGTATTATTTTGTCTCTCAAATTGTCCCTGACGTGGTCACCACATCTTTCTACTTGGCTTCTGTGTAAGATGACTATCATTGTGTGTGTGTGTGTGCGTGTGGTGTGTGTGTGTGTGTACACGTGTATACTATCATTGATATCTGTTTGTGTGTCTGTGCTGGTCTGACTTTTTGACACTTCAAGATGCTGTAGACATTTGTATACTTCCCCTGCTCATCCCTAGACTCTAGCATTTCTTCAAGTATCTTTTTTTTTTCTTTTTGTTTTTTGTTTTTTTCGAGACAGGGTTTCTCTGTGTAGCCCTGGCTGTCCTGGAACTCACTCTGTAGACCAGGCTGGCCTCGAACTCAGAAATCCGCCTGCCTCTGCCTCCCAAGTGCTGGGATTAAAGGTGTGTGCCACCACCACCTGGCCTCTTCAAGTATCTTAAGAATCTCACTTTTAACTATTTATTCATTTTATTGATGTGTGTGTGCGTGAAAGAGAGAGAGAGAGAGAGAGAGAGAGAGAGAGAGAGAGAGAGAGAGAAAGAGAAAGAAAGAGAACCCATATGCAACAATACACACATGAAGGGTAGAGGGAAACTCATGGGAGTGGGTTTTCTACTTCCGCCATATGCGGCGCGGCTCAGGTCATCAGGCTTGACTGTAAGCACCTTTATCCACTGTGCCATTACACTGGCCCTAGGAAAGCCCTTCTTTAGAGAACAGTACTAGGGACTAAGATCTGGGTTCAGGGAGTGCTAGCTGCTGATGGATGCTATTGTTTCTAGGCTTTCTCAGAAGGCAGAGCTGGGCAGCCCACATGTGTAAACTAGCCTGTGTACACACCAGGATTTTATTATGGTTTCTGCATCTATCCATCCATATCTGTGAGAAGGTATCATGAGTTCATGGTGATTTGTCTCTTACTACATGGCTCATTCTAGTCTTCCTTCTCCAGAATTGAGAGAAAACTGGCTCCCAGTGAGGACTCCATGCCCTATGTTCTAGAGTTACTTAAGTTTGTCCCTTAGCTTCTTACTCTGTTTGGTGGCATTTTTAAGTGCTTCCCCCCCACCCCCACCCCGAGACAGGGTTTCTCTGTATTGCCCTGTCTGTCCTGGAATTCATTCTGTAGACCAGGCTGGCTGCGAACTCAGAAATCCGCCTACCTCTGTCTCCCAAGTACTGAGATTAAAGGCATGCGCCACCACCGCCCGGTTTTAAGTGCTTTTCTAAAACAACACTATCACAGTCTACATTCCTTCTTGGGATTCCCAAATTTAAAGTATATTTTTGTTTGTTTGCTTTTAAGACTGTGCCTCTTAAACTGATTCTGGCCTTGAACTCACTGTAGCAGAAGATGACATTGAATTTCTGATCCTCCTGCCTCTGCTTCCCAACTGCTGGGATCATGGATGTGAGCCACTAACCTGACTTTCATTGTTCTAGTTTGCCTTCTAATGCTGTGATGAGCACTGTGGCCAAAAGCAACTTGGGGAGGAAAGGGTTTACTTGGCTCACATGCCCCTCTCACCCCATCGAAGTCAAGCAGGAACAGAGTCATGAACCGTAGAGGAACACCGCTTACTGACTTCCTTTCCATCGCTTCCTCACCTGATTTCTTCTACAATTCCAGACCATAGTGGGCTAGCCCTTCCCACATCAATCATAAATTGAAAAAGCATCCCACGGACTTGCTCACAGGACAAGACAGCAGAGGCAGTTCTTCAGTTGAGATTCCTTCTTCCAGACTGACAAAAAGTAGCACAATCATTTACATTTTTACCTTTTTATTTGTGTGTTTTCTGTGTATATATATGTACATGTATTCATATGTATACATGTGCTTGTCTGTGCCCTGCAGGTAGAGATCATAGGTTGGTGTCAGGTGTCTCCATCACACTCCACCTTAGTTAGCTTTTGAGACGGGGCAACTCAGTGAACCTGGAGGTCAACATGACTGACCAGCGAGCCCCAAGGCTTTCCTTGTCTCTACCTGCCCCCTCCTAGTGCTGGGGTTCCAGGTGGCCAATACCTAAGCTTTTATAAGGATGTTAGGATCCAAACTCAAGTCCTCCTGCCTTCCTGACT